>JASSUY010020340.1:27312-41545 GCA_032466535.1 Forpus xanthops
ACAAGGGGTAATGGGTTCAAACTTAAACAGGGGAAGTTTAGATTGGATATGAGGAAGAAATTCTTTACTGTAAGGATCCTGAGGCACTGGAATGGGTTGCCCAGGAAGTGAATGCTTCATTGCTGGTGGTGTTCAAGGCTGGGTTGGACATAGCCTTGGGTGACATGGAGGTGCCCCTGCCCATGGCAGGGGAGTTGGAACTAGGTGATCTTAGGGTCCTTTCCAACCCTGACTATTCTATGATTCAATGATTCTATTAGTGCAGACTAAGTTGCAAAATATTGGCAACAGAGTCTTCCAAGCAAGTCCAGGCTATGGTATAACACTAGGCCATTTTTCAGTCTGCCAGCTGATGGACATAGTTTACCAGGTGATTACATGGTCCTCTTCTCAGGATAACTGCTCAACTACAAAAGAGTAAAGCTGGGGGTACCTGGAAGGATCTTACTGATCAAGGGTGACTTTTAAATTTTTCTTATAACCTGTGCAGGGTCTCTAGCCTTGCAGAAAACAGCACATGGGCTGAAGGTCTTGTTTCTCATGGTCTAATACCCTTATTTTCTGGTCTTTCCTTTTATGATGACCTTGTGATGAAAGTGTAACAGCTCTATGCAGAGATCATTGAGTAGGACACGTATGGGTCCTGGGAAGAGGTCAGTAGTAAACTCTTCCTCCTTGTTTTGTTTTGCTGCTTTATAGCAGGCTGAATCGTGATAGTTTTTAGTTGTAAAAGATCGAATTTTAATTTAACCCTTTTTTGGATGAAAACCGAAGAAATGTGGATGAATGAAAATTCTTATTTTAAGGAAAGCATAATTTTTCATCATATCTCAGGTAAATAATAAGTACAAAAAACCACAATTGAAAAACCCATTTGAACCAAAAACAAAACTCTATCACTAGTCCCAAGCATAATGATATTTTTTGTTTGCTCTCTATACCAATCTGGACTAGGCATCCTTGCTATGTAGTTGATATCTCAGACTTTCCCCAGCCCGTTAAACACAGAAGACAGTATATATTCATGGGTAGAAAAATCCATGTATGAATCTCTGTAATTACTTTAGGAATCAGTAATTCAGAACTTGTGTCTGTCTAACAAAATTATAAAGGAAAAAGATGCACATGAAATTAAGAATACTTACTGCTATGTCATTAAAAGTATACTGGGATGGATACTATAATTTTTTATAGTTAGGGATTCCTGGATCCAGTGAGTAAGAAAGAAGAAATTACATTTGCATATAATTGTATTCTATGTGTATACATTTATAAAGTTTTATATAATCTGTCAATTTTACGAAATGGGAATTGGGGATCAGACTAACGTTCTATTTAATAAAGGATGAAACTAGGTGTTAAAATTTCAGATGCAGGAAAAACCTGCTTCATTCCATGTGAAATACTTGAAGAAAATGTGTCTCCATGGTAAAGACAAGATGTGTTGAGCAGTTGGCTCTTTGGCGAGCCAAGGGACATACAGCACACTAAGTTGCTGTCCTAAATGTAGAAACTCACTTCAATCCGTTGCAAGTGGCTTTGTCTCCTCAGCCTCAAGATGGGATTTCTTCTTTATATAGGCATGTGTGGCCATTGTGCCAGCATTTGAGAGGGGGTTAAAATCCCTGGACAGCTGAAGGACCTCACCTCCCTATCTTTAGGGCATTGGTTGGACTTCTTCCTCAAGAAAAGAGAGGTTTAGGCTTGGTTTTGTCTATTGCTGAAAAACACTGTATTGAAAAAGACTTTACAGCATGTCTATGGTGCAGGCATCTCGCTCAGAATAAAGTACGGATAGCAACTGTGTGTTAACAAAGCTAAGAGGAGGCTGGGAAAGGGTTTTCAGGTTTATAACTGTATATCCTCCAGATAACACCAAAATGCTGCATTAAAGATCTAGACCAGATCCCCTATCAAGTCCCCCAAGGAAAAACAAAACAATCCTCAGTGATAATTTCACAGGCACTCAGAGAGTTCATTGCAACTAAATGTAAACAGCTCTGCACTCATGATCCTGTACTGCCTCCTTCTTCTCTTACTGGGGACACACTGCAGATGCATCAGAATTTAGCTTTGGGTCTCAAAATTTAAGATAGGACATCCAGAATCAAATAACTTAAATATACATATAGGTGTACAAGAGGAGCAGAAAGACTATGACACATCTCTTGAATAGATTAAGCAACACCATCCTCAGCTGGTGTACACTGGCATAACCATTTACACCAGTGAAGGGTTAGCAGGATTTTTTTCTAAGAAAGAAATTGCAGCTGAACTCATAATCTGGTTAGTTTAAAAATAGAAGACTTGATAGTATTTCTGCTTTTAAAGCAGCTTGTAATTTTGGTTGTGAATTTGATGCAACACAGGAGATATTATGTCTAACACACACATGCACATGTTACATACACACAATACACACACGTATTAACATATCTCCATTTTCTTCATTCTCCACAAATTAAAGTGACAAGCTAGATGTTAGTTCTTTCTGAATTAATCCTGTCTGAATCGCATTAGTGTCATCTTCACTATACAGCAGTAAGCACTAGGCTATAAAATTTATGATATAACATTCAGAATTAATCTGCAAATATATACTAATTCACACTGACCTTTTTTCAAGCTGAGGCCTTTTTAGCACTCACAGTAGGTTTAACATTGCCCCACTGAGTGTTATTACGAAGCAGTCAATGGTTGTCCATAATTACATCATGCAAATGACATTTGCTTTTTTGTTTGAGCTTATTCCCTCCGATGTTTCCTTCTTTTATCACACTCTTCACACATCTGTGTCCCTGAAATGGCACTGTAAACTCCTCCTCTTTTGATCCCCAAGTTCCTTTTTCTGTCTTCCCTGACTGTCATGCAGCCACCACCAGCAGTTTGGGCTGGTGCAGCAGTGACATATCCCTCTGACATAGGTTATGTTGCCAGCTGGCTGGAACAGGTGTACACTGATTTTACCATCAAATGGCAACACACACTTGGCTTCCTACCAGCATACGAGCATGAAAAACCTGTTCCCTTAAAATTTCTTCTGAGATTGATGGGCTGTTCTTTGACACAGCATCCAGTGACAATTTCAATTCCCAGATTGTTTCTTATAGTTTGGACTCATTCAACAATAGCAGCAGTAGAAAGTCGAAAAAAAGTAACTTTGTGTTAGCAGAGACAAATTACTTGGTCTTTTCTTCTCTTTCTCCAGCAAAATAAAATAGAAGTTTGGATGGAGCAGCATGAGTACCCTACTGCTTACAAAACACTACCTGATTCCAAATGCCTGCCTTTTAGAAAATAATCGGTGCAAACCACAAAGTAACATTTTGTGAAAATCCTATCAAAAAGGCAAAGAAGATAGCAATAGTTCTTAATATTAGACTGCTTAATCCAATTTAAAAAAAAAATCAAAGCTAGGATATGCATCAACAGCTGTATTTGGTCACAGCTGTGTCCTGTGAGAGGTATTAGTGAAAACACAGTGAAGTTGAGGACATAAGGCAGACCAAACACTCCCATCGATGGTCTTCATCTTCCCAGTGTCAGCCACGGTGGCAGCATACCTATAAAAGCACAGGGCCCAGCTCAGCTCTGAAGTGCATTTTTGAGGGTGAGATCATATTTTTATTCTGTTCCCAGAGTAATATGTAATGCTCTGATTAATTCTGCAATAGAAAATAATCTAATACTAAAAATATCTCAACTTTATTAAGCCAATTCTGCAGTCTCCAAAAATCCAAAGCAATTATACTCATTTATATCTGACAATATGTCTTGATTTGTGAATACTTTGGGAAACCATTGTTCTTCACAGCTGAGAAATTACACTTTCCATTAAAAGCCATTGTTTATATTATCTTGTTAGGGCATCCCACAGTAAACATTGACGGGAAAGCCGACTTTTTAATGACAACTGATCAGAAGGTCAATGGCTGCAAGTCACAACTAAAGTAATTGAGTTCGTAAGCCAATGTTATTTTAGTCTAAAACCAGCTGAAAAGCAGAGGTGCAGGAGGGAAATAGTGCACAGTTAGCTGTTCCTGTTCTTAATATTTCTTTTCCTACTAGGTTGATTTAAAATTATTTTTATACATTTGCTTTTAAAGTGATTTTTTTCCCCAAGAATGTTCCACACATCACATTCCTAACAAACTGCTTATCAAAAAAAAAATTACCTGACAATGAATTTATTAGAACTACAAAGAGGCTAACTTAAAAGGCTTTTATATAAAAAAGAAATGTTTGTTTGTATGAAGCATTTAAGCGTCTGTACTGACACAGCATAATAGGGCTGGTGCCATGGTAACTACTGTGTTGTTTTTTTAATTGAACAGCTGACTTTCAGCAGTGAAAATAGCTACTTCCCTGTTTTCTACAATATACCAAGAAAAAACAATGAAGTAGGAGCTGTTAGATCCTGTAGAATTGACAGCTATGTTTTGTCTATACAGTAAGTGCAGTTCATATAGAAAAGGTCTGCAAAACCTGCCATAGCACACACGCATCCTTCTTCAATAACTTGATTTGAGAGCAGCTTACAATTGTTTGTTGATATTAAGAACAGGAGGTGTCTGAAAGAACTCATCATGTCCATATACAGCCTAGTATAGGAAAAGACCTATGCATTATTATGTGTTATGTATAACTGTACCACAAAGAAGACTTTTTCCTCCAAATAGTTAATTGGGATGCTATACTGGTTATTTTAAGCTTTACAAAAGAGTTCTTTACATAATAGAGTGGCTGTTTCGGGCAGCTCCTATGATAAAATTCTCACCAGTCTTAAAATGACAGATGTAATATTACCTTTAATAAGTGTCTACCGATGCATGCAAATTGAATTAAATAGTGGGAGTACAAATTTGTCCGATAATTAAGATAAAAAATCATGTCAGCTTAAGCCCTGGTGCATATTAGTAACCCTGTATACTTCCTTTTCTGAGTTCTCTACCAATTACTTTTAGTGTCAAACTCTTGATTACTATAATATCCTTTGAAAAAAATTTAAAATTATCTATAGAAAGTATTAAATTCTTTAAAAGCACTTTCAACGCAAAATATTATATTCATAGCTTCAAAATCAGAGCCTTATGAATTGCTCAAAGTTCAAAAGTATCCTTGCTTGAATAAATTCCCACAGAATGTAGAGGTGTGAAATAAGAGTATAGATATACAATAATAAGTGGAGCAAGCACCAAATAATTTCTCAAACCTGTGAAAATGATGACTATTTTGGAAAAGGTCTCTGTTTCATGTCAGGGCAAAATTCTACCCTTAGCCCAAGCTTTCCACAAACCAGTTATGAAATTTAGCTGTTGGACTTCCTTGTCAGTTGCTCTTTGAAGAAATACTTGGAACTGGAAATTCAATATTTTTATGGTTAAGAAACTCACCTAGGACATGAAGCAGACAGCTCAGGTCCTTGAACCTCAGCTTAAACAGTTATTGTAAATGCCCTAAGTCATGAGCTGCTCTTGGATAATACTTTACACGCTACCATTTTTAACCTCAGATGCTTTCTGTGATGTGATGCACCTTATAAAAATGTTACTTAAACTGCCATAACCCCATGTAGGTTGTAATTATAATAAAATGTTTTTTTTTTCAGCCAAATCCTATAAAATATGTAGTAAAAAAACAATCATCACCAGCTTTTTTGCATAAATGGATGCACCAAAATTGCCTGGCATATGAATTTACATTTTTTACACTTCAAATTAAAAGGTTCTTACCTAAAATATTTCTGTATTAGGAATGTCACATCCTTAAAAAAATACAGTCTGGGGTCATTTGAGGCTAATCATTGCACTGTAGAAGGGAATTTGTGCTTGACATCCACAGTGATTTTTACAGAAAGAATTCAAATTTAGAACAACAAAACCTGATATGTATTTTGGAAATGAGAGAAAATTGGAACTTTGTCCTGAAATATCTCAATTTTATTTTTGTGAGGATCTATAGCCAAGGTTCCTACATCCCAATGTTGCTAATGTTCAGGTCTGAACTCTAGAGCAAAAGTCTGTAATTGCTTAGCTGATGCAGGGAAGTATCTCACAAGGAGGACCCACTTGTTGATCCCAGACTGATGGAAGTCTCCTGAAATTAGCTGGTCTTCCAAGAACTGCAATACTAGAGAACAAGATATAAGAACAAGACTGTTTGAATCTTGGATTGAAAAATGTATTTACAACTTATATTAGTGTTCTTTTAGCACTGAGTAATGGAAAATGAAGTTTTTGATACACTTGGGGTAGGTTTAGTCCCTTTACGTATAAGATACAACACGTATGCATTCTTTAATGATGGATAAACACCCTAATAATCTTTGTACACATTTAGCAAACTTACGTATCTATCAAAAAGAACTATTAGCTGCTCTGACAATCCAGTCTCTTAACTGTTTTATTACCGCTTGCAAAAAAAACAGCCAGTCATCATATAGGCTTACAGGTGACATAGGTAGAACGGGCATTTTTAAAGTAGAAAATCAAACAAGACGAGAAGCACTGGACAGACACAGCTCAGAGTTACTTAGACCCAACCTCAGTCTGGGAACTGAAGCCCACTCCTCTGCTGCAGACTTACACCGCAGCTCAAAATAATTTTGAACAGATCTGTATGCCACTGCAGCATGGATTGCTCACCAGCTCCAGCCATGACATTGCACCTAAGCATGCTTTTTCTTACAGAAGCCTGCCCTGCTGAAATCCCTGACTGTGCTCCTAGACATACCCTTGTTATTGCTCTGCCCATCTGTAAAATGGTGGTAATAGTCCTGCACTAGCTCAGAGGGATGTCGTGAGGATAAATACATTAAAAATAATGAGGTGCTCAGATACTACAGTAATAGGAGCCATATGAGTAAGCTTTGTTTCAATTCGTGTATGTTAATAACAGTGTTCATTCTGACTATGCTATAACTCTGTACTTGGCAACATTTTAAGCATTATAAAGAGTCATACTGTATAATAGTGAGATTATAGTGCAGAATGGTTTTGGAAGCCAACACTGGCCTAATAGAGCAAATAATGCAGACCCTATCATTACCACTCACTTCCCTTTCCTGCCACACCCCATAGGACGGGTGTTGCACCACGGCCAGACAGCCTGCACCTAGCAGTGCCTGCTCCCTCTTCACAAGCCTCCGTCCTCACAGCTGCAAGAAGAGATGTGGGATCCACACCTGACAGAACTGAGTGTAACTCCTGTTAAAATATCAGTTTGACCTTATTTAAACCAAGACAAGATTGTGTCCTTGATACTTCTGTATATTGGAAGTGGTAGAATCACATCCCATGCAAAGAGATCCCTTCTTGAAAAAAATTACATTAGAAGGGGTTCTCAAAACCATACCTGAAAGTGCCCAAATACTGGGGCTTTTAATGTCCTTTGACACTAAAGAACATATTCAATTTTTTAACATTCAATATATAGATAAAATAAGAGAAGCAAGATGGGATTTATCACTGTCTGAAGCTTCAGGAGTTAGCTTGTGTTTTACTTTAATCTTTGCGTCCTTGTGAGGATTACCAGACTCAGTCTCTAGAACCCATCCAAGGTTGTTATGGATTTGCAATATGAAAATTGGTACTATAGGTAGGTGTTGTAATAAGAAGACACATTAACAGTTCCCCTGAACTGCACTAACAGAAGCTGGAAGTGAATGTCTGATTTAATGCAATCTCCTAATGGTTTTTGCCACAAGTGTACATACAGTCAAATATTTGGTGAATTTATTTGGCTCATCCATTGACTCTTCCAGTAGCTTCCATAAAATGAAGAGAGGAAGGGATGTCTGTAACACAAAACAAGAGCACGAGAGCAATGCAAGAAACCAAGAAGCCATAAATACCAGTGTAACTGATAACTGCAGTAGGTATCATAAATAGCTTCCTCAGAAAGAAGGAGCTACAGCCATCATCTAACCTAAGGGGTGAAGCAACAGGGCTTTCGGGAATCTGGTGTTCCTGCTACCCTTTCCTGAAAAAGGACAGTAAACCACCTCTTATGGGTCAGTGCGCTTATGCTCAGCATTTCTACAATGAGCTACACTGGACAATATACAAAAGAAGTATAGCTTTCTCTCAAGAGCATCAATACATGATTGGAGAGATGCTTTTAAATGGGTTGAGCCCAGCAGGGCTGAGTTTCCCCCAGTCTGACCTACTCCTGTGTGAGGAATAAAGTCACTGGAAAGGCTGTGGCTGATATTACTCTGTCTTGCTTCTCATTTCATTGACTGTAACAGAATCTCTACCTAATTACACCTGTGATGAATCTGTCCTATCTGCTGCAGACATTACTAAAGAGTGTTTATTACAGATTGGTATGTGATGGTGTCTTCTCTGTAATCCTCACAGCTAGGTCCCATGAAATGTGAGTTGATGACAAGGATCAGCATAAGATTTAACATCCTTGTCTTTGCTGGGCTTTTTGCCATTTTTTATTTTTTTTTATTTATTTTGTTTAAATATAGTGTGGTTGGTGAGTTAATACACACAGCTGTTCGGAACTATAAATGACTATTTATCCTACAGCCAACTAAAAAGGTTCAAACTATATCACAAATGAGGGTATACAGGGAAAATGGCTAACTGTGGTCTTTAATTTGTCAATAATGATTTTAGACCATGACCCTTAATAGGACACTGTCACTTGTGCTGTGATTTATGCCTAGTGTGATGACATCAGTACCAATACTGCTGATAAAAGAACACTTATATTGAAGCAAACAGGATGATGAATGGAGTACAAGTCTACTTACTCATTTCATTACTGACTCTTCTGTTCACCACAGAGCTAATGTAGCGAGTCATTGTCTGCCTTGGGAGTATTTTGCAGGTTGAATTTAATGGCACAAGTGCGTGATATGTACTTCAGTCCTGGTGTTGGAAATGGCACAATCATAGATTAAAAATATATGCGTGCTAGATAGCTTATATATCAAACAGAAAATAACTTTACATCATTTTCTTTTTTAAAACAGAAAACAACTAGAGGTACTTCTTTTGGGTTATGCTGCAGAATTTCCAAGGTTTATGAGAGCACTTAATTCCCTAACAAGTTAAATTTCTGTGTGTGTTTTATAGAGGAGCAAAAAAAAATAATATTTCCAGCACAGTTAAGTAAAACACATATGCTTTTTAAAGGTTCACAGTGTTGGGTATTCCTAAAGGAAGTTTTCAGCTGCAAATGCAGAAGCATTAATATATAACCATCTTTAAGAATGCTTTCATTAGCAGTACCAAACACTTGATACCGAAACCTTTGCTGAAGTAAACAATGTAAATGTTAACACCAAACTTAATCAGACCTATTTCCTAAGTAAAAATACTGTACTAATGAAAGAGTCTGCCAGCATAATAAGGGGAGCAAAGAAATCCCCCAGGACTGTGCGTATGTCACCAATAATTCCGCTAACCCTTGAGTGCTGGTGACTTTGAATGCAGAGAAGGGGAGGTAAATGCAGTTTTATTGGCGCAGTTTTATTGCTATGACCATCTGCACTCTTTTCTCTATAAAAGGTAATTACTTCCAATAGTAACAAGCTAATTGATTGCTAATTAAATCAATTGGCACACTAACCGCTGTCAGAAAGTGACAGATTAGCTGGTCACATGACAGTGTGTTAGTAATGAAAAGTGGACATGGTCTGAGTGTGATTGACACAGCAGATGAAAAGTTATTTGGGATCTCCTAGGTGGCCATGAAGAGGGCATGGAAAACATGATTGATTCAATGGTGACTGTCAGGGAGGAAATGAGAATTGAATGGGATTCAGTGTTGCCGTGGAACCTCACCACATGATGCTCCAAGTTTTTTCACATGTAAATAAGCTGGACAGGGCTTTCTGGCAAATGAAAGGGAGGATGGGGGAGGAAAACGGGTGGAACAGAAAGTGAAAGTGAGATCAACACAACTCAGAAACTTCAGTTTGCTTTGCAAAGTGGAAACAAGCCCACACATTCTTAGCGGGTATGAACTTCTTAGTATCAGTATTTCAGTGACTAAGGATATGTGCCAGTGTGTTGTTTTCATTAATTGTAAAGGTTTATGAATTATTTTAGGAAGGCCTTCATAAAAACAAAACAAGTTTTTATTCTGTTGCTTCAGTTTTCAAGAACTCTTACACATAGTAGAAGAAAATAGAAATAATCTGATACTATTAATATTGCACTGAAAAATGCATATACAATTACAATTGTATCCTTCTCTCACCTAGTGTCTCTTTGCCTCCTTTTTGTGTATATATATATGTATATGTATACATTTACATATAAATATAGCAAACTCAATATCACAAAAACAAATTGATTCCCTAAAATTTAAAAACTTATTTATAATATTTAACATACATTTGTTTCTAAAATTCAGTATTATAAAGTAGTCATTATTAATATCTCAAAGGCCAGCTTGTTAAAATAAAATGGAAAAATGTTGCTAATATTTTTGCTGGAAGACATTCTGTGTTTGCTATGTAGTTATTACCATCAAACTTGAATACGAGTTTCTGAAACACAAAATTTTTTTATGTAGTCTTTGAATAACAAGTACTCAGTTAATAGCAGCAGTTCCTAACAAATGCTGACATTTAACTGTAAAGGTATTATCCAGATACATCTAAAAGGAGACAATTATTACTGTTTTATTAACATCTAACATGGTATGAGCCAGGGCTTGTGTGTTTTATTCATCCTTTCTGAAGAGAACTGGCACCACTAAGGACAATGGCTGTTTGGCGGTGCACCCTATCCAACTATTCCTTAGGGTGTTTCCTATTAGTAGAACCTAGACTGGTGCTGTATGAGATCTGTGGGCACAGTAATTAAAACCCACCATTTATTTAAAAGGAAATGGGACGTCTGGCCTCATCGTTTTCTCATGCTACCTTAGTCAACTGCTTTCAGGATGGTATGGGAAAGAACAGCCACTTGTTATGACTGATTTTATTTTCTGCAATAAAAAAATCAAAATAAAGATGAACCTCTTTCCAGTGCCATAACAACTTGTTAAGTCATGAATGAGGCTGTGACTGGGTGGGAAGGGACATATACACCATCTAGAGGCTTTTGTTTTGGCTAACAAATGGAAAGTGGGATTAGAAAGATGCAGGTGATGTTTTGTGCCTCATACTGTTCACCAATGCAAATCAACACAGTCTCATTGCAGCGAGTGGTGGGATCTGGATCTTCAACAGAGTAAAAGACAAAGTGTATGGTTCTGCCTCACTTAACTCCTGCTAAGTCTCCAGTGAATGTCACACTGTCATCTGATGCCTGTAACTTTGCTTTTTTTGCTTCCTTCTTTTTCTGTTTTTTAATGGATGTGAACTGGCATCTCTTCAAACATACAGATACTATCCCAGAGGAAGGCAAGAAGGAATTTCGTTCACAGAAATTTTAATCCAAATAATTCAAATAAGCCTAGACGTCTCAGTTAAGTTCTTCCCCAACCATGAAAATTAAAGGGGAAAACACAGTAAACACTCATGCCCACAGAAATTATCCTAAAAACACTTTAATGCTACAACTGAATACATGAAATCATATCTAAAATTATGCTCCAAATTATGCTGTAGCCTTAGAGGATCAATAAGCACTACCCTTAGTTAGGTTAAAGCATACATTATATGAATATAAGAATGTTTTGCCACAACACAATGTGGGGTCATTACTCCCTCTGAATATTCCTTTCTTAATTCCAGTTTATAGATCATGAAGGATCTTTCTCATTGAAGAACATTCTATTAGGATAAATAAAACCGGTGAAATTATTTCTTGATATTAACTTTTTTAAGGATGTCAATTCTTGTTCTTATGAATTATCCTTGCACTTTCATTTGTCTATTTTTTAACCAGGTATACAAATGAAGACAAAGTTTGTGCACACAGGTTATTAGATACTAATTTTTCAGATACTCTTAATCAGGCAGCATTTTGTCTTCTATTTTCAGCTAAGTCTTTTAGATCTATAAACGACAATGCGTATTATATATACATATATGTTTTGTCATTTATCTTACCTAGTGAACCAAACCCCAGAAGTTAAGATAGATTACTAGCAAAATCAAAAATCATGCTGGTGTTTTGGCACTGAATTTCAAGCCACGCTAACTTCTAAACATGGTAGCAGTCAGTAATGAGTCATAAAAATCTGTTGAAATGTATTACAAAATGCTTTTGCAGTTGCATTAAAAGTATTAGAATACATAACTTGATGATGTGTATTTTTGTCTTTTAAGGTGAACTACTAAACTTTATTTGCTTAAAATGGTGACTTCCTCCTACCTCATGACAACATATTTAGTGGTAATGGAATTACCACCTGCACTCTGGATTTGACCTGCCAGAACAGCTCAAATCTGAAATAAAAATTTTCCTATGTTTTTTCCTCAAAGCATGCAGACTTATGAGTCAGGTCATACAGAGCTGAGACTGGTAAATATACAGACAAAGTCTTTTATATGTGTTTTTTATCTTATTATCTTACGTATTAAATCTTTTGTATGACTGGAGGAGTGTATCAAATCCTGCATGTAAGTGTGGGATCAGAAAACACATAAGATATGCTCAGTCAGGCTGAAAGGAATGGTAGCAGTGGAGGTCTGGAAGCAAATTCTAAGTGAGAACTTCACTGCAGGCGGCACTGGGTACCAGCCTGGTGCAAGACCCACCAGTCCCAGAGGTTACTCCCCATTCCCATCTTCCAGCAGGTGCTGACTGGGATTACCCAGCAATGCTTGTAGTCCCACTGCTAATCATGCAACATGTGTGCCCAAAATGGAAAACGCACCTGAGCCTGTATCGGAATGTGATCCACTCTCCTTTGTAAAGTTTTCCTCCAAAACAAAAACTAATTAAAATACTTCTTTTAAGGTGAGATGCTTGCAAACTGAATTGATTTTAGGAACTGTACATTGAGTTTCTGCAGTTAAATCACAGATCTAGCATGCTGGCCAGTGTCCTAGGCCTTATTCCATCAGCTGTCTTGAAACAGTGCACTGATTTACATACCTGAAGATGGACTCAGACTCCCCAGCTAGGCACAAAAGCATAAACGTCTTAACTTCAACCATTTACCCAAAATCCCAAATGGAAAATTTCTCTTGCATCTTGGGAAAAAAAGTCATGTTTCTTGACTCTCAGCCCTATGTTTAGGATCATCTTTCTTCATGATTAATCCAATTGCTGTACAGGCAGAAGCTGTAACAAGGAACCTGCACTTCAGCATGTTGTTTTAAATATGTCCTTTCAGCAAGCTAACAAGGAGTAGAGAAGAAAAATATTATCACAGCTTGACATGCTAACTCACTGATAGAAATAAAATTGAATGAAACTTTGTGCAGATTCAGCAAGGCTGCCATTTACAGAATAAACCTAACCACACTTAATGACTGCATTATTTTAGGTCACAGAACTAATTCTTTATAACACTGCTCAAACAGCAAATGTAAGAGATGTTTAAACAAATTTAGTGTCACCTGTACATTCAAGGGATTTGTACTGTGTGGATCAACATGGTATCTGCTAGCCTACTTCCATGGGTCTAACTATCCCATTCTGTCAAATATAACCAATGGCTTGTCTAGTTGAGGCACATGGGAAAGATAAAGCAAGTCCATTAATGGTGTCAAATCAATATAACATAAATTAAAGTATGTCAAATCCCCATGTAAATGCTCTCAGCTAAAGGGGCTTTATATCTTATAATACTGTATTTGAAAAACCATTCATATTTTCATATTTGAAAAATCATGGCAGTCAGGTGAAGTTCCCAATGACTGGAAAAAGGGAAATATAGCCTATTTTCATGAAGGGGAAGATGGATGACCCAGGGAATTACAGATCAGACAGTCTCACCTCTGCGCCTGGCAAAATCTTGGAGTGGATTCTCCTGGAAGGCATGCTGAGGCACATGAAAAACAGCAAGGCGGTTGGTGACAGCCAGCACAGCTTCTCTAAGGGGAAATCCTGCCAGACCAATCTGGTGGCCTTCTGTGATGGGGCTACGGAATTGACGGGTGAGGCAGAGCAGTTGTCATCTCCCTGGACTTGTGCAGAGCGTTCAACACTGTCTCACGCGACATCCTTGTGTTTTGAACCCATTATCCCTTGTCCTCCCAGTACAGCCCCTCATGAAAAGGCCCTCCCCAGCACCCCTATAGCCCCCCTTCAGATATTGGAAGGCTGCTATGAGGTCTCCACGCAGCCTTCTCTTCTCCAGGCTGAACAGC
>JASSUY010020341.1:0-11096 GCA_032466535.1 Forpus xanthops
CCCCCCCCCCCCCCCCCCCCCCCCCCCCCCCCCCCCCCCCCCGCGGGGGCTGCCGGTGCAGTCAGTGCGTGAGAGTCGCTCACCTCCAGCAGGGGAATCTCGTGGCCTGATCCAGCCCCCCTAAAACCATCTGTATCCGGCTCCGGAGTTTTGTCCCGTGTCCCTTCTCCAGTGTCAGATGAGAGGCGGTGGCCTGACCCTGCAGTTGCTCCCCGGGGGTGCGAAGCACCCAGCCCGCCAACCGGTCCCAGCACGTCGCTGGAGAGCTCCTCCCCCACTGCCCAGGCATCTACCCTCTGCAGGATGGGGGAGACCTGATCCTGCTCAGCCCCCACGGCAGAGGGATGGCTGTCCTGAGTGGCAGGGCCACAACGCGGGGACCACCAACACAGGGTCCTATATGAAAAACTACCTGGTGTTGTTAGGGAGGGTGGGCGAGTAGGGCGGGGGGGGGACGACGACACACGGACGGACACTAGGTTTCATCAAGAGCCATTTGGCAACTAGTTTGGCTCATTAGGTTGATTTTCAAAGTAAGGGACGCCAAAGCGTGATCCAGTTTTAATGGACAACCCCTCTGGGGGCTAAGGGGTGCGGGCTGCGGGAGGCTCTGGCACAACCGCCTTCTAGCCGCCTTTCCTCACAAAAGACTTTTCCCTGTTTGCAAAGAAACAGCAGTTGTCTTCCACAGAGAGCTCAGTGTTTTTTAAAGTAACATTTCACAGTTCCGTTTGTCATCTCCAAAAAGGCACTGGAAAGCCCTCTAATCCGGGTGTTCTTGTTAATCGAGGCGGAGGGAACGCCAGAGTTTGCCATTCAAATGTTTTGTGGCTGTGCTTGCTGTGCGATGCCCGATAAGCAGAAGGACTAAGTTCCAGATGTTGCCCAGCTGTTTCACAGAATAGGAACGGCGCCTATGTACTACGTTTTCTGCCCTTTCTTCTAATTTGTATTATTTTGCCTCCTTTCGCAAAAAAAAAAAAAAAAACAAAAAAAAAAACCAAGCCCGATCCTCTGTGAATTTTAGCTCTGATTTTCTTCCTCCATACTTCCATCCATCACTCAATTTTCACATCTGAAGCGAATCCTCTACCTGTTAGACAACGCATGTGACACTAAAACTAGAAGGTACAAGACACCTCAGGTCACTATCGTCTGAATCTGGCGTGCAACCTTGCGCAAATGGAGGGAGATTCCTGCTACCCAAGAAACATCGGGAAATAACGATGGGATGTTCCCAACTAAATGACGCCATCACATATATTTATGCTGCAGTTGCTATCCACACCCTGTCAATTTTTTTTAAAGATTAATGCTTTTATACATGCATTATTTATTATATGTCTTAGCTTCTTCTAGTTAAAGGAGGTCAACAAGAATATCCCGAGGAGCAGAGAACGTTTTTTTGAACAAGACACTCCGAGATTGACCCCTTTCATGAAAATAAATGTACCTTTCAACTGTAGCATCTTGTCTTTTTCCACATCTAAGGCTACTCTAAGATGGATAATAAATTCAGCCATCAAATAGGAACCCACTGTAAAGGTGAACGCATGCACACATTATTTAGGCATTACGGAACATTTAAAACCTGTTTGAGACGCACCAAATCATTTAGTTTATCTACCTGGAACTACCCACTTAATAGTGCAACAAAATAGCAAACTACTACCAAATTGTACCAAATAGTTAATTCTGTTCCCCAAGGGTGTCTTTTGCGATGCAAATAATTTGATCTCTTTCCTTATCTTAAATACATGTATCTATGGCACATTTATCGCGATGAGATTGTCCCGCTTATCTGGTGAGCTTTGGTGAGAAGATGTTACTATATTTGGGAAAATCATGCAGGGCTTCCCTTTGAGTAGACAACTCAAAGCAAAACTGTTCGGAGACCATGTGTCGCTATGCTATGGCCCAGAAGCTGATCTGCTAAATTGACGTTTTGGATGCAGGGGCAGCAGAAACTTCCTCAGACTTCCTAGAAAGTGAGAAACTGATAACAACATTGACAGATTAAGTGCTTGGGAAGAGAGGGGGAAGGAAATACATGTTCTGCTCTGATTTCTTCATTCTTTCGACTATTCCACAAGGCACATAAGCAATGCTGTGACACCAGAGCAGGGAAAGTCTCCTTTTGGAAAACTCACTACACAGCTATGTCCCTTCCTCTTCACCCTCATGGCAGCCTAAGAAACACTGCTGAAAAGTTTGTTAGGCTAAACTCTACGCTTTCCTTGTTCAGCTCTTAATTTTTTATTTCCATTTTTTCTTAAATTTTAATCTTCCTAAGCTACTTTCTGGAATCTGAGGTTCATAGCTCTCTCCCAAAGCGCTCGTTTTAACATATGTAGGCTTCAGCTCCCTTGTAGCGCTGTATTTTAAACGGCATTTTGCACCCAGTTTTCTTTCTCACTTTTCTTGAAGGTAGGAAATGTAAGTGCTTATGCTGTCTGTCTGCCCAGACACCTCGGTTTTTTTCTCATTATTTCCTTCATTTCAACAGCAGGAGGAACCACACAGCCTGCACCTGCCCTGTGACTGAAAAGCAGATTAGAGGAAGGTAGGATTGATAGTGCGCGGAAGCACAGATAATGAAAAAAAAAAAAGAAGAAACCCTTAGCCAGAGCAAAGCCACTTTCTCTCTTCTCCTACCTATAGCTAAAACAGAAGGTAATACGCAAAGCTAATCAGATCAGTAGATCAAGTGACCAGTCAAGTTCTTTTCCAAAAGATAAAGATATTAACAAGTGTGTAAAGCAGGAGAGGGAGACCATGGTTGAGGTCTACGTAACTCTGATACACTGCAGACTGCTTCAGACACACACCCCCACCCCCCCACCCCCGCTTTCCTCACTGGGTCGGAATTGTGGGTTTTGTACCACTATTTCGTTGTTTTGAACTTCCGTGCCTGAAGTATTTGCAGCTCCATTGCATAAGAGACTGCTACTTCATTCTGCTAACCTGATTAGGATTGAGCTATTCACTGTCCAACAGCTTTTGCAAGACAATATTTTTATACTTTTTTTTACGTTTTGGAGTAAAGAAAAAAAAAAAAAAGGCTGAATTTAATACTTCTGAAATTTGTGCGAGACAATTTTGGGGTAGAAAATAAACCTCTCCCTACTTCCCCGCACCCGTATCCCCCCCGTGGATAAATTATACTGCCCAAAATGTATGGTGCCTTTGTTAACCGCTAGTTCCTAGTTGCTATGGAGAGTTTTACGCCTTGATAAACTATATTTCACCTCCTCCCGGTGAAAGCTATTCTTTCCCTAAAGGCATACTTTGTGGGCTCCGGTGTTCCCCCACCCAGGGCCGGCTGCACTCCTCGGCCCACGCTGCTTTGCCCTGGGCCGAAGCAGTGTTTTCCCACTCCTCAGAGGCCATCTCGCCCTCCAGCACTTGCCCAATTGTTTGACCACAGCCAGATGCTCTCCTGCTTCTACTCGGTTTCATTGTCCCTTTTTGTTTTTTTAAGGTTTCTGAAGGATAGTTCCCCTATCTGAGATCCGCAGCTAACCGTGGCACACGTCTTCGCCAAATCAATGCGAGGTGCCCTGGCTGAGAGCGTGGACAATGGGATTTTACCGAGCATGAAGCATATTACCCCCAAACCCGTCCTGACAGGCCATGCTAAAGCACTTGAATGACTTTCTTGAAACGAGACTTTTCTGAAGGCTCCTCCCTTCAGGGAATTACACCGGCCGAGAAAGACAGGCATGAAACTGTACGAGTGCACCCCAAGGCTTTGAAAGTAGGGGAGAGTTCTTTGTCTCAAGGCCCCACCACTTCCACCCCAAAGCCAAGGACCAGCGTACTTTCCATGAGTGGAGGCTCATCACTCAGCAGCATCTCTGGGAAGCTTAAAGGATGAGATTTTCTCTGGTCCTTTCCTACCTCCAGACTTTCTGATGGCACATCTAGCAGTGCAACTCGGTTCAGCCAGATTCTACTGATTTCTGGCATATTCTACACAGGCATTTCCAAGTGTGTCCCAATTTTAGGCATGAGGCTTAGAAAGGACTTCCAGGTCTCCTGCTAGTACTCTTCACCATCTCAGGCTTGTGGCCACAGAAGTGAGTACCATACACTGTCATACCAGAATTCTTCAAGAGGCTCCAGACTTCAGTTTCCTAGTCTTCACTTTCACAGTTGCCTCCAACAGTAGAATGGCTCTCTGTGTGTAAAAGACTCTCTTCAAATTCCGCTTCTGAAAGCGTTCCTGAATCTGTACATGCACACCTGGGGCCCGGGTTCCTTTGCCAGCTTCCCTTCCCTTCGGGGCTGCCCCTGTTTCTCCGCTCCTCTTGACTCAGCTTAGGGACGGCGGGGCCGGGACCATCAGGCAGGCCAGAAAGCAGGCAAGGCCCTGGGCGCACCGCATACATAATTCCCGCTTTGCCCCTCGCAGCCCGGTCAGCTGTGGTTGACTACCCGCAATCCCTCATCCTCCTGGCAGCAACCTGTTCCTTTCCAATTTGCCTCCCCTCTGCTCCGGGCTCGGAGCCCTGCAAAGACGTGTTCTTGCCACGTTTTCTGTTTCGTCTCCTCTGTCTTCTGACTTTGCCTCTCCAAAAGCAGCTTTTCAGCCAGGCTTGGCTGTCCGAATGACATCCCCCTCACCGTGTTAAACTACTTGCCCAGGCTTCAGTTTCTCCCACAGAAAGTGGCACCCACGCTAACCAAGACACGAAACCACAGAGACTCACTCCATCTTGACCAGTCCTCTACAGTCCCTGCCTGCCGTCCCTGGCATTTCCCTCCCCAGCACTGAGCAGTCCCCGTGGCTTGGGGGAGATAGAAGAGCAGAGGGGCGGGGGTACAAGGCTCCCCGAGAGGGGTCACTGATGGCAGCAGATGACTGGGTATTCCCTCGGAAGATTGAGGGGTGGGGTGGGGGGGTGCATTTCTGACCCCATCTGCTTTAGGTCGCTTTCTGATGGGACGAAGTACACAAAAGTGCTCGACGTTTGTAATGGGGTAACTCTTCGCATCCTCACTTCAGGGGATGCTGTGTTTTTCGGAAGAGGGAAGCCAAAATGCCACCAGGTGGAAAGACAACTTACTCTCCCCTCCCCGCCCCCCAAAATATTAATTCTAGTGTGTTGTTCTCTCTCCCCCGTGCAGTGTCTCCGTGTGTGGGGTGGGAGCAGCCCGGCGGAGTTGCGGCGCCGGTGCCCCGCGGGGCGTGGAGTGGAGGCCAAGGAGCCCACCCGCTGCCGCCAGCTCGTCGAGGGGTGCCCCCCTTCGCCCTCCCCCCGCCCCCGGCAGCCGTGTGGCAGATGGTCTGCGGTCCGGGAGGGCGGCCTGCGCCCGCCCGCCGCTGAACGCATGACTGGAGCCTGGCTTTGGTGTCGCCGGGAGCCCCGCGGCCCAACACGGGAGGGTCCCGTGTGGAGTTCAAGAGCGGCCTTTCTCGGCTGGCAGCAACGCGCTTGTTTTCCCCAGCTATCTTGGCCCGCCCTCCCATACTCCCCTCCCCCTCAAGCCTAGGTCCCCCTCTTCCCTTCCCCCATGCTCCGCGGTGCGGCCGGGAGACGGGCGCAAGCAGCATCCTTCCCTCGGTCACTCCCTGCAGTCCCCGACCTCCCTCTGGCAACTCTCCTCCCCAAACCCCCCAGCCTATGGCCTCTCCCTTCTCTCCTGAGCCGGGTCGGGCCCCCCCACCAGTCTCCCGCTCCACGGATGGGGCCCGGTTTCGCTGGCTGCCCGGCCGGCCGCTGCCTTGCAGCGGGAGCCGTCGGTGTTCCGCTGGGTGATTGTAAACGGGTTTGACTGGCCGTTGATCCCGGGGTCAGGACTCTCCTCGCTAATCCCTCGCTCTCCAAACACCGTCCCCCCTCCTCCTCCAAGCGTTCTCCCTCCCTCTTTCTCTCTCCTCCCCCCCCCCCTTCCACCCTCATCTTCCTCTTGCATCATTCATCTGCACACATCCCGACGGCACCGGGGGCACCTCGCAGACACCCACGCACACCCCTCGAACGACACCCCCCAGACCCCCTGCTCCACTAACCGAGGGAGACACATGCACGCTGGCTTAGCGAGGAGTGCCCTTCCCGCAAGAGTAGCCCCCCCGAGCACTCGCACGGACAGACACACGGATACTCTGACACTGCCCTCCCCCACGGGGCTGCCCCTTCCCGCTCTCCCCAAGTGTTGTAGAGGGAAGGGGAGAGCTGAAGCTGCCTGGGAGAGCGGGTAAAAAGCGTGAGGAAGACGGGACAGAAAAGGCCCCGCGGGTGGGTGGGGGGTGGGGGGGTGGGGTGGTGTCGGTGAGTCACAGGGAAAGACGGGAGCGTCCCTGGGCCCGGGAAATGCTCGGCGCCCGGCCCGGGAGCGTGTCCCCTCCAGCTAATGCGTCAAACCTACGGGCGCCTGCCAGATCGCGTGTTTTAGCTGCGTTTTGCTTCGCAGCAGCGCTCAGATTATCCGTTTGGTTCTCAGCCGTGTGGGGGTTTTCTTAGTATTTTTAAAAAATATATATTTTCTTTTCTGTTGGCTTCTGCGTAAACCAAAATGCTGCACCCGCGTCAGGCGTTCCGGTGCCTTCGGCCTGATGCATCAGCATGTAGTGCAGCTGGCAGGGAGGATCACCCCTCTCCCGCCCTGACAGAGGCATCTCGGGGGCCTTCTTGACCAGTTATGGCTCCTCCGAATGCTTTGGGGCTGCGCCCTCAGGACCCCCTGCGCAGACTTTTAGACTCGTCCCTCTTTTTGTCTTCAGGGACAATTTCATGTGTCCTTTCCCGAATATCATGAGTCCTTTTCAGCCGCCCCTCTGGTCCCAGGGGCAGTCCCATCGGTGCCCCCTCAGCCCCCCTCTCCGGGCTTACTGCGGTGTGACTCCGGTTGAGGGCGCGTAGGAGTGGAGCTGAAGGGAACGGCTTTTCCCCGGGGCCCAGCGCCACTCCTACGAACTCAGCGAGTCCCGCAGGGAAAAACGGAGGGGGGCGGGGAGGAAGGGAGAAAGGAAAAAGAAAAAAAAAAAATCAATAAAAATAGGGATAAGCGTTGGGAAAAGAGCCGTGGAGTTCAGCCAAGTTTCCGCTTTGGCTCCAATTTTGGAGTGGGTCAAACCTGTTATCGTACTATGCCTCCTGCCCTCCTGGCTCCTCTGCCGCTGCCCCTCGCCCGGGGCAGAGAGGTGATCGGGAGTGTTAAGGAGGTGTCGGAGGTCCTGACTCTAAGCCCCCTATTCCGCAGAGAGGACACCTCCAGCCCGCTCCCCTTCACCTTACTCTCTGGATTTTCCTTTCTTTCACTGAAAAAGACATGACTCTCTTTTTTAATAATTCTTCCGAATAGGTGATTTTAATAGCTCTGTCAATCATAGGAGGAATATTTCACACAATTTTAGGTGTAATGTACTTAAACCATAAATCGCTTAGACCTATTCTTAGTTTTGCATGTTCAATTATTCTTTTATAAATAACCCGCAGAGCAAAAAGGCCGAAGACCGAGTACTTTTACTGTACCTAAACCTAACTCGCCTGCCTAGGAAAGTTGCTTTAACTTTGTTTGTATGCCCGAAAGTAAAGTATAACTCGAATTAACCTAAACCGCCAAAAGAGTAACCACGAACAGCAAACATTTCTACCCCCATGGTGTTGGGGGGTGGTTTTGTCTGGGGGGGACTGGGGGAGGTTGGACAGAGGGAATTTTATTTCTTTGGAAGGCAGTTTGAGAATATTCGAAGCTTATTTGAATATAGCTGAGATAGGGTCCATTTAATCCCCTTGCGTCGAAAGTGCAGGTATTCCTATTATTCAAGGCATAACGCCATTGAGGCGCTAAATTGTGAGGCGAAGAGGGAAAACTCGTTAAAAGGAACCCATTTAGAAAGTCGGATTTTTTCCCTCCTCAGAGCTTCCCTCTCGTATTTGTGGTGTTTTGGACTCATACAGCTGTTTATTTGCTTTTCTCCCTTGACTACCCCATTCCGTCTGTTCTATCAGACTTATGCAGCCACACAGGATCTCCTTGCTGGGATTTTTCTCTCCTTCATTGTCAGTAAATGTGATTTCCAATAGCTATGACCCTTAAAGAAAAGGCATGAGGTTGCATCAAATGTGTATGCGACTGCATGTGCACACTTACACACACACACACATTCCAGTCATGATGCTATCTACAGCATGTATAGATATGTGTGACTAAGTACACACTCGGTGGATAACGTGTTTCAAGAAGCAGTTCAACAGGTGCTCAGCTTATCCTGTGTATTTAAAGGCACACCTATTAGTATTTTAAACTACACGTAGGACCGTGCTTGGCTGGAGGGAACGCACGCCACGGAAGGTTCCTCACAGGTTCCTACTTTCTGTCTGTGCGGTTTGCAAACAGAGGACTTCCAAAACGAGCCTGCGACTGCCTCAATCCGCACCCACCTTGCCTTCGCCAAGGCTAAATGGTAAAAAGAAAAACGAAAAGAAAAAAAAAAAGAAAAAAAAGGAGGGTGTGTGTGGAATGGTGGAATTTTGGTTTGAGATCACCACAGTCTCCAGGAAAATTTTGCCTTCATTTAAACGAAGTGACATTGAAATAAAATTATCAAAATGACTCCGAAGAGTTCTGCACGGCAGTTGGCGTGTCAGCGTTACAGGTGAAGTGCAATCTCTAACACGGACCGAAACAGCCCCTCATTAACCAAGTAACACTTCCCCCACTCCTGGGTGGACGAAGTACTCCTTCGCCAGCGCTAAAGGTGGTTCAAGCAGCCCCACAGCCTGCTACCACCGACAGTACCGCCCTGGACGTGAAAAGTAGTTTTTCCGCTTTTGTTTAAACAGTTACGACCAGTTAAATAAATTATTTGTTACAGTATGATATTTAAAAGCGGCTCTCAATTGCTTACTATCAGCCGAAGTTTACAGCAAACTTTAAATTCCAGCATATCGAAAGGTACCCACCAACAGCTGGGGGAGGGGGGAGGAAGGGGGGGAGGATGATAAAATTCAATTTCAAAGCATGGATCACCATTCTGCCGTGACCAGACCTGCACAGCTCTGCTCGACGCCGCGGCAGCAGCGGCTGAAACCGGCGTTCTGTTCTCCGGGGGCGGGAGCGCTGCCCCGCCGCTCCCTGCGAGCTCCCTTCGGGATGCCCGGGAGGAAGGGGACTGCTTTTCGAGCTTGGGGTTTAGAGGTCGTTGTATTTTTTCCCCGGGACGCTCAAACCGAAGCGCTTTCGCTTTTCATGGCGTTAATTAGAGGGGAAGTGGCGCGTCCGTCGGTGCTTTCGCGTCCCCCGGGGCAGTCGGTGCCCCCCGGGCCGGCGGTATACCTAGTGGCGGGCAAGTTATGGCTCCGGGCAAGGTTCGGACCACCAGCACAGCCCTGAAATCCACACAACGAAAGTTCACGGCTAGGAAGAGTCATTCAGTAGATTGCTTTCCATCGTAGTATGGAAAGAGTGTTCAAATAAATCAGTTTTGCTCCCTCCTGAGGGATACTGGTTAGGTAAGAGACATCAGCATTTACTACGGGATTACACTTCGTTGTGCATGTCACTCCACTTAAAAACTTCCTCCCCGTATTCTAGGTTTACCTGCTGCATTTCCAGACATACCATAGCAAACACTACCTTGTTCTGCAGTTATTTTTTTATATATAAAATAAAAATATAACAGGTGACTTTTTCTGCTTTGAAATTTATTTAACTCAAAATTGAACGCATCCTTTGGATTTCTGTTTAGCAGAAAGGCTTTTTTAGTAAACTATATACACAATCTGAAATCCCTCGTAACGCCTAAATAAAAATTATTCACAATGCATTTACAAGAAATGGTACCAAAAAAAAAAAAACCCTAATAAAAAAAGAAAACAACAAACAAAAGCCCTAAACAAAAAAAAAAAAAACAACTCGAAACAAACAAAACCAAAAGGCAATCAGACAAATACAACAAAGTTTTACAAAATCCAGGAAAAAACCCAACAAAGTACCACATTTCAGCTGGCAACTGAAGGAAAAAGGAAAAAAAAAAAAAAAAAGGTTGTATAAATAACGAAACAAATAAAAAAATAAACCCCAGAAAATAAAATCGCAAGAACATCTACGAAAAACTTTTCAGTGTTGTTTTGGGTTTGCCTTAGTACATGAGTAATAAATGAGGACTGCTTCCCCATCAACTTAGAGTTAATTAGGCGATAAAAAGCCCTCTCAAGAAACGATCCGTGACCGAAATCGCAGCGGTTCTGCGCGGTATAGAAGTTGGCATCTCCTACAACAACTTTGTGTGGATATTATAAACTATTTTCGACTTTTCGCAGTAGTATTTTCCCCCTTCCTTTTCTCACTCCTCTTTGCAAATAAACGCTCTATGTCTCTTGGGTGAATGATAAATACTGTACAAAAAGTCTCGATAAAACACAGAAGTTCAGCCTAAAACTAGTTTCATAAACTAGTCCTTCTAAAAAAAAAAAAAAAAAGGTAAGTAAAGCAACCGTTACCTTTTTCTCTCTCGTTATTATTATTATTATTATTTATTATTATTATTATTACAAGAACATCAAAACATTTCTTTTCTGTACAAAAAGGAAGGAAGAAAGAAAAAACAAAACATAAAAGAAGAGGGGCAGGGGAGGGTGGGCGGGAAGGGGAGTAAGAGGCAAAAAGAAGAGTGGGGATCCCGGGAGCGGGGCCGGCAGTGGGGACGGGGCGCGGGCGGGCGGCCGGGACAGTAGCAGGAGGTGGCAGCTGCCGGGGCCGGTGGCTAGGCCAATGCCTGTGCCCGCGCCCGCCTCCGCTGCTCCCGGCGCCCGGTGCCGGCGGGCCGCGGGGTCTCAGATATGCGTCAAAGGGACGGTGCCGTTCACCCCCGTGCTGGCGCTCTGATAGTGTTGGGGCAGGGAGTGGAGCCGGCTCTGGGCGGCTGCTGCCGCAGGATCCCCGCCTTCTCCCGCTGGTAAGTACATGCTGATCATCTCCCGCAGGTCCCCGGGGCACGGGGCCCGCGAGTGCGAGGTGACGGGCGGGCTCACGCTGGGCTCCGACTTCACCAGAGAGCCCAGGGCACCCAGCGCCCCCGAGGAGGCGGCCGCCGCCGCCGCCGCTGCCGCTGCCGCCGCCGCCGAGTTCTGGTGGGGCTGGGAGCC
>JASSUY010020342.1:0-18749 GCA_032466535.1 Forpus xanthops
CCCCCAGCCCCGCTGTCACCGCGTCGTGGAGCAGCCCCGAGCGCGGCCCGGCCGCGGGTTCGGGACCGGTGTCAGACAAGAGCCGGGGCCGCTATGGACCGTGGAGAGGGGTGAAAGTTGTGCAGGACCCGCAGACCACCTCCTCTCGGGGCCCTGGTGCCGGTGAGGGCACCCCGGGAACGGGTCAGAGCACCAGTGGCCATGAATGGAGAAGGGCGATGGTCCGGAGGACGGTTACAGCATCCCGAGGTGCAGGGCTGGAAGTGCAGCAGAGGGTGTTGGGAGAGCGCCGTCAGGGCTCCATGGTGGTAACTTTACTCAGTTCCCCGTCTCCCCGTGGCAGGGATCATGCTGGATACAGTCGTTCCTTCCATCTCAGTCTGACGCTGCTATATCATTAAGTACTGATGGGGAATTAACAATTGTTCCTCTGTCAGCATGAAAGATGAGGCCAAGAGGATTCTCAAACCCTTTCCTGCCAAAGGCAACGGGAAGGGAAAGACAAGGGTCTGGTTAAGAAATGATAAAATGGGCCTCAAATGTAATTGCAGAGCCGAAGAGGTGTGAGTTTAGAGACAGGATGGTGGTTCCAAAGGTCCTGGGGGCGCAGGAGGGCATCGAGTGCTGAGGCTGCAGCTGGCTCTGGGTGCAGGTCTGTAGGTGCAGCAGCTCACAGTGTGCTGGGGTAATGGATGTGGTTCCCCATAACCCTCAACAGGCGACACAGGGCTCGTATGTGAACACAAGGCTGGGTGATTGAGTGCGATGGTGGTAAAGTGCAGTGCTGTTGGCAGCGTAACCCCAGAGCATGCCATGGGTCCTGCATGCATAGGCTTGAAATGCAGCAGCAATGCTTTGGGCAAGTGGTGTTACAGAGAGGTGATCAGGGCTCATGTCTTCCAGCTAGAGAAGTGGTACACCAGTTAAAAGATAAGGTTTGCACAGGGGACCCGAAGCCTCTTTGACTTCCTGATGTTGGTTTTGAACATGTTACTGTATTATCAGTCGCCTGTGGACCTGTGACTGTGATCCCTGGTGCATCACAGAAGTCTTGGTGGCCACTTGGATTTGTTCTGCATTGTTTCAAGCATGGGAGTTTGCAGTGCTTGAGTAACCACTCTGTGGCTCTATGACAGCTTATTGCTGGAACCGCAAACTGCAGGTTATGGATCTTCCCTTGGCCACATCCTCAAACATCCCATGACCAGAGAACTGCCAGGTGAATGTCCTCTGTCACTTCCCTGCAAGCGCAGGCAGCAGCAGGCCACTGTGTGTGGCTTACAAACATTGCTGTTTGCCTGTGCTGTGTTGATGATGTTCAAGGCATGGAAGAGCATTGGCAGTCCAGCTGAATTCCCTGTGCTTGTTACTCCTGCTCTGAAGTGGGAGCTCTGCAGCAGCATCCCAGAGGATGGAGAAACAGGGTGATGGTGCCTACTGAGACCTGACATGTGCCCATCATCAAATGTGTCCTGTTGTATGCAGACGAGATGCTGTTTTATTGGCCTACTAATGTAGGCTCTTAACTGAAATGAGGAGAGGGTTTCTCAGTCTGAATAAGCACAGAGGTGGTTTGCCTTCAGGTGCTTTGTGGCAATAGGCTGGAGCTGCTCTCTATTGCCTTTTCTCTTGGGAAGGAGGATGGAGGCGGTTGCAGATACTTTGGATAACCCTGAGAACTAGCAAATCACTAAATCATACTGTAGGAAGAGGTACATCTCCCTCCTCCTCTTCTAAAACCCAGTGGGTTCAATGCTAATGAACTGCTGTGATTACTGTGACAATGCATTCTTTCTACTGCACAACCAAGAAAGCAACTTTACAGCAGCTAGAAAGCTGCTTATTTGTAAGGGATCCTTAGTGCTCCTTAACTCTTCCCCACACATCTGGAAATGAGTTGCAGATTCTTGCTTTCTCAGTGAGGTTTTGATTGCATCTATGCAATTGCTTCTATCTAAGCTATAAACACACTGGTATTTAGGAGAGGATGTGAGGCCGAGGAGGAACTCTGTGAACCTGTAATGTAATCTAAGAAATTAGATTTGTACCACTTTAAATAGCAGCTGCTTTGGCAAAACCTTATGTTTTTAATACGGTGACATGTGTGTTGGTCTTTATGCAGCTTTCCTGGTTTTCTCAACCCAGAACTTGCATCTGGCTTGGTTCTGGGTACCGTACAGTGATGGAGGCTGCGTGGATGTTGTTCTGATGTGGGATGTTTGGGTGCATCTTGAAAGAGAATACAGTGTCAGGGTCAGCTGCTCTGTGCCTCATGAACTGGTGGTGGGAGATAAGAATAGCACCTCCCTTGCTTGGAAAACAATTGAGCCAACTAAACCACAGGCTCGATAGGAGCAGCGAGTAAGGAGTCATTCTGAAATCACCAAGCGTGCAGCAAAGATGTGGCTGCTCCCCTGTCTTCCTCTACACAGGCAGCCCTGCTTTGTGATCCCCAAGGGTATTCCCTTAGGTCGGATGAGGATGTCCTATCCTCCTCCCATTGATGGTGGTGGCAGGCAGCCACTTTGCCTCTCTGCCATCGACAGTTTGGTGTGTTCTGGATTGTGTCTGGAGCAGGGAACCTTCTGCTGCTGTCACAGCTCCCATTTGGAGAGTTGCCCAATTTCCTATTTTAGGAAGCCGCCTCCTTTTTCTGGAGAAGATGGATTTGTTTTTGTGCCCCTTTCCCTGCAGAAACCTGCTGAAATGAAGTAAAATCCTTTGGTAATTCAGGCAGGGAGGGACTTCAGAACCCCTCGCTCAGAGCTGGGTCAGATGTGGGGTCAGACCGGTGTGGTACATGCAGATAATCAGTGCTCTGTATTCAAGACACACTAACATTGCAAGTTGGAGTGATCTGATAGAACTATAGAACAGTTAGGGTTGGAAGGGACCTTAAGATCACCCAGTTCCAACCCGCCTGCCATGGGCAGGGACACCTCCCACTAAACCATGGCACCCAAGGCTCTGTCTAACCTGTCCTTGAACAGTGCCAGGGATGGAGCAATCATCACTTCCTTGGGCAACCCATTTGCAGTGCCTTACCACCCTTACAGTAAAGAACTTCTTCCTTATACCTAACCTGAACTTTCCCTGTTTCAGTCTGAACCCGTCTCCTCTTGTCCTGTCACTGCAGGCCCTGATACTCTAAAACTCCCAACATCTTGGTCATATCAGCTGCTTAAACTGTGATTTCTTATTTCCTGCCTCAAAACTGCGAACACTTGAATGGGAACTACTTCTCCCCCTTATTTGCTGTAACTGAAGTGATGTTTTACCTGGAAACTGAGTGTACTTTGACCACGTATTTGGCCATAAGACATTCAAAGTAAAATCCTGTTTGCTTTCAAGCCACAGAGTGGCTTAGAAAAGCGTCCCCCAGCTCTCCCCCGGTGCCTTTGATACAGGCATGGTTGAATAATCGTACATTTAGTGGTTACAGAATGCCTGATAGTGATGATGTGTTCTCATGTGGTGAATACAGCTGTACAGTTGTATTGGGGCCAACAAATGTTTGGGAAGATCAGCTTGCCTTAATTAAGCTGCTTGGAGTTTATTCACTAACATGCAAAAATAACCAAATCTGGGCAATTTGCTCTAGATGCCTTAAAAAAGAATCTCTAAGAGGTCATTAATCAGGATGGTGCTCTCTACTGCTTCGAACTTGAATTTGGTTTTACACAAAACCCCCCTATTCAGCCTTAAACCATGCTTTTCCTGTGTAAATGCCTTACAATAGGCTCTTTCATGAGCAGCAAAGCTGAGTGAACACTCTCTGCCTGTTCTTGTTGGCTGCTTTTACTTACCATGGGTTACATTTGAGTATATGTAATCCAGCCTCTGAAAATTGCAATCTGTATACCAGAAAACGTATGTAACTGGGTATACAAGGAGTGGAGTAGCTTCTTATTTATGTCCCTGTGGTAAGGTCCTTTAAAAACTAAGAATATGTGGGGTGATACCCAAACGTATTGACTAGGAAGGTTAGGGTAGTAACAAAGTCTAAATGAGACCTTAACGATAGTCTTATTGGATTAATCAAGTGTGATGCTTATGTGAAGAGGAAGTATATAACAGTCCTTACAGCATATGACAGGCCTTTTAGTGGTCTTCTAATACGTAAAGGAGGCCTACAAGAAATATAGAGAGGTCCTGTCCCTACAGGCTCTTATAAAAAGTCCAAGAGGAATGGCCTTAACCTACCAGAGGGGAGGTTGAGATGAGCTCTTAGGCACAAGCTCTTCCCTGTGAGGGTGCTGAGGCGCTGGCACAGGGTGCCCAGCGGAGCTGTGGCTGCCCCATCCTTGGCAGTGTTCAAGGCCAGGTTGGACACAGAGGCTTGGAACAACCTGCTCTAGTGGAAGGTGTCCCTGCCCGTGGCAGGGGGTTGGAAGTGGATGAGCTTTAAGGTCCTTTCCAACCCAAACCATCCCATGATTCTAAGTGAGAAGCTGGATTTTGTGCTTGTAAATTGAGTTAGACTCTATCTATGGGGTTATGCTTCCTGTGATCCCTGGAAACAGCATTTTATAAACCAGACCCACGTCCTTATGATGTTTTTGGAACAACCTTAATGCAATGAGTCAGGTGGTAAATGATTTTAATGACAATTTAAGAACTTCATGCAAATGCCATTCACTTTAGTGCTGACCAGGTGCTAACTTGTTGATGACTTTGAGCAGCTTTCACAAGGGATGCCATTTTTCAGGCTCCTTAGTGTCATTGAGTAGTTGTCACCCGAAAGCTTTCTTGTTTCTTCAAGTAAGTTTTGGTCTCTGTTGCACAAATGAGTGCAGTTCTGCTTTGCAGGTGTTTGGCAATGTGCAATGGTAGTTGACAGATTGTGTCACAAATCACTGTTACAGATTAGAGCAGCCAACCCAGTGTGATGTGTGGTGGGGTGTTTCAACCTCCCTTATCACTGCTGGCTCTGCAGGATGTGAGAGGAGAGGCTGTACCCAAATCCCTGTTTTCCCTGTGTGTTGAGCTTTGAGGAGAGCTTTGGTTATTACATGTTCTTCAGCAGAATCACTTAGGGATTTATCATCTTACGAACTTCACATCTATGGCAAGGCATTTCTTGTGTGCAATTCAGGGTGCTACGCAGACACTGTTACGCTTACATGATATAAAGCAGTGTTTCAACCCAAAAAAACTAATGTTCAGAACATGTGATAACATGCTAGCTAGCTTATAACTCTTGATCACAACAGCTCTAGTCAAACTTGCAGCCTGACCTTGGAACATCTACCTTCTTGTGTGGCTACTTGCAAAGTCCTGCTGAAGGGCTACAGCGCTGAAATGTGGCTCTGGGGCTGATCTGGTGCAAAGTGCCCTAATGCTGCATGAACTTCTGGGAAGTGCTGTGCTCCAGTGTGTATGGTGTGTTCTTTTCCCACTTTAAATGTAAGGTTTCCCAGTGTCCATCCTGAATTTTCTCTGGTAACAAAATGCAGTGTGGTGTTTCAGTGGGCTGCAGCTCCTGAGACCTTGAAGTCCTTAGTGAGTCTCTAGTATCTTTTATGCAGACTGCTGCTACCAATATACCTTTAACAGTTTTGCTTCCTGGATGGTATAAAGGAGTGAGCAATACTGTGTTTTTATCCTATTTTGTGCTTCTTGATTGCTTCTTCTAGGTGTTTTCCTTTGCACATGATGTTACTGACTGTTTAAAGGGCTTGCTTAGTTGCTGCATTAAGCAGTGCACTTGCTGACCAGAAGAGGAGAGGGAAAACAAATGCTTAGAGCCCAGAAGTCCAGATTCCTGTCTCCAGCTCTGCTGCATCCCTGTTGATGGGCTTCAGCACTTTGCTTCTGGCTCGTGTTGTCATCTGTTGAGACCACCAACTTCAGTATCAGCCAAGCTCTGGAGCTTGGATCTCCAGCTCAGCATCTCTGGAGGTTCTGACACTTCCGTTTTCCTGTTCTTTTAGAGATGCTTTTCACTTCTCAAGTGAAATTCTGGATGGAGGAGTTCAGTAATGCAGAGCCGGTGTCACTTGGGAACTTGAATTGGAATATGGACAGAGGCGCATGTGAGGGATAGTTAAGTGCTGTAGTATGGTCTCTTTACCTCCCCTAAACCCCGAAGCTAACTGTGATTGGAGAATGATCTTTTAAGGTCCTTTCCAACCAAGCATTCTATGATTCTATACTGTTTGCATTAAGGTTAAAAGTAGTCTCTTGTTCCACATTCTTTATAAGGCTTTGGCCCATGTACACTCTTTGGGAAGAGTACCTATGAGAATCCTTGATGAAAGGCCTTGTGTAGGAGTGAGAAGCACAAAAGCATCTCCAGCAAAGAAGTCCAACTGGAACTGTGCTGGGTCTTAGAGCTAGTTGGGTAAATGCACTCCTGTGTAAGAAGCAAGTGAGCTGGCACATTGTCCTGAGAGTGTGAGGACAGAGCTGATAGTAGGGCTTGGGGAAAGCTGCAGTAGTTTACTATGTGGGAGTTGTGGTTTTTGGTAGGTGAGTGAAACACGTTGCTGTTCTTGGTCTTGTGTTTTCATTACTAATCCATGGAGTGGGACAACATCTCTGCTACAGAAGAGGCGATAGGAAGAAAATATCTTTCCTAATGATTCCAACAGAAATGCCAGATGTGATTCTTTAGGCTTGTATATGAACACAGATGTGGGATGGAGAGCCTAGCTGGTGGGTAAAGCATCTCGTGATGTGTTGGGCTTGCATGGTTTAATCACCTGCCTAATTAGATTTAAGGTTGCTGCTTCTAACTTCAGATAACTCCTGTTGCTCACTTATTGATAGGCTTTAGAAAATGCACATGCCTAAAGCAAACCACTTCAGACTGAGTACATTAAATAGACTGAATTCTAGCGTTTTCAGATGTTGACTTCCTTCCCCTATAGTACATGGAATTGCACAAAAGGATTCTGCCCTGTATCTTCTATTTTTTGATTCCTGGTTATTTAACCTTACTGTAGTGTTTTTGTTGAATCTGTACAACTTCCCAGATTCCTGGAGCTTAAGTCTAGAGCAGTACACCATCACCCACCGGGTGAGTCATTAGCGAAGCTGGAATCCTGATCCACAATATAGGCTTCTCCTGCTAACACTGGTGAGGAGCTATATGCAGAATTTCCTACTGAGCTTTTAATGTGCTTCCCTGCCCTCAGCAACAGATGGTGGCACCTAAAATCCTGGGGTTTGGTTGCAGGTTTTGGAAGAAATCCCTTGTGTAGCAGTTCTTAATGCTGGAGATGAGAGGTCCTTCCATTAGGAAGATGGTGCCTGTCCCTTTGTTTCTTGTTCTTTTTCCTTTTCATGTCACCTCCTGCTTCTTTCTCTCCAGAGGGTTCTCTTTCTCTCCTGACTCAGTTGCTTGCCCCCAGGAGGGTGGCTCAGGTTGAGGCATGGTCTGTGTATGTGCAGTACTTACTGTCTAGCTGGCTGTACAGGATTTGGGTTTGGTTGCTTGGAGTTTTTCTTCTCTTTTTCTCCTTCCTATTTTCTCCTCTGGAGTAGTCATGAGCCATGATGTCCTAGGAGGGTTTATTACATCAGTCATGCCAGTACCCAAGGGGCAGCTGCGCTTCCACTGCTTGAGGAGCTCTATATTTAGTGGACAAGGATGAGCAAGGGTGAGGAGCTCAGCTCTAGGGATGCTAATCCCAAAGGTTTTCCAGAGGATTTTCATGTGTATTACAGAACTACAGCTTTTCTCCCTTTCTGCTTCAGTGGTAATGAGAGAAGGGGAATGGGAGATGGGGTGTAAGCTCAATGGGGGTTTTGTTGTTGATGGAAGGAACTGTTGTGTAGAGACTAAAGAGTCTGGTCTCCTTCCAAAGTGCCTAGTCCCTATTTTAGGGTGCAGAGGTTTGTGGAGCTGCGTGTGTGTAGGTATGGAAAACAGGAGGCAAGAGCAACCAGTGTGACTGCTGCTACCTCTCCAGTACTTGCTTAAGCTTGCATATGGCCCTTTACCACTGGATCCTTGTTCCAGCAAATCCCAGTTTCATGTTCCTTCTTTGTGTGCAGCCAATATGTTCCTCAAAACTCTTCCCTTGTATCTCTTCTGAAGCATCTAGTTGACCTATTTCCCATGGGCTTTGGCCCCTTTGCTTCCTTCCCCAGAATTCCTATCCTGCCAGTCTTGAAGATGTGGATGTGCCAACTATTTCTGGTGTCTGATTCCCATCTGCCTCAAGAGCTTTCTATCTCCAGAGTGTGACTGAGGAGAGGTGATTCAGCACAGCTGATGAGTCAGATTGCTAACAGGAGGGAGAAGCAGCAATCAGGAGGATAGGGCAGTAAAGGATCACTGCACTCCTGGAAGAAGCTGCTACCCTGTCAGTAGTTCAACAGGGATTGCAGTTAGGGTATCTTGGTGTTTGTTCCTGTCCTCAGATGTCCTGCTTGTCCAACTCGGTGTTCATCTGGAGTGGCAGAAAGGGATGTGTGTTCTGATCAACTTACAGTTGTGCTTCAAGGCAAGTTACCTGTCCGAATACAAGCTCTCTTCCTCAGTCTCTTTGTCCTGGTAGTCCCAATTCTGTCTTCAGATCTGTGTCAGAACTTTGGGGCTCTGCAGCTTTCTGTTGATTCCTGGATTCTGATCTGAGATCCTCCATTTCCTGCTCTGGTTCTTCTCCTTTGCTGTTTTTGCCAATTGCATCCATGATCTGAGCGTTGACTCCAACCTCTAGGGCTTCATTCATGTTCTTTGGCACTGGAATTGGTTTACTGCCTCTCTTATGTGATGTCAGTTGATAAATGAGAAGCCATCAATCACAAGAAGACTGTGTGTGTAGGGATTTAGATCATGGCTTTATGACATATTTGCTGTGGGGAGAGAATAAAGTAGAAGAACTCTTCTGCTTTGTTCCTCGTTGTGCTGGCACTGGTGTTGTGCAGTGATCTCATTAAGGAGGCTGCCCTGCAGAAAATTAATTACTTTTGGCTATTTATGTTCCCTGGACTGCTTTGTTGTGGGTCAAATGAGTTCCAGTGCTGGTGCAGCAGAAGGGAAACTCAGCAGTATTATGAAGCTGTACGTTGAGGATACAGTTAAGCCCAGTGGTCAGCTTATGTTGCTCCAAGACCAGGCTGCTGCCAAAAGAATGGCTTCTGTTCTAGTTGCTGGCTGTGAGCGCTCACTGCTTCCTTTATGTTGCCTCTAGTTGATAGTGTGAGGGAGGTCTGCTCACTAGCATGGTTGACAACCCTGCAAAGAAAGACTGACTGTGGGGTTAGCTGGATCAGCTCCCTGATTTGCCTACAAAGCAAGTGGTGAAGAGATGCTGAGGAAGCTGCTAGGAATGGATGGCTGGGTGATATCCTGCAGCTATGCTGGCTGAAACTGAGCCTAAGACTTCAGGAGGAGCCTGTTGTCAGTTCTGTTGCTTGGCCTCATCTCGCTGGGCTATTCCAAAGCCTTGCACTGCTTGGTTCCATACGGAACTCATAGAGCTGATGAGTGTCATCTGTGCAGTCTTGTGGGTATGTTGAGAGGCTTGTCTGTGAGTTGCAGAGTAGTTCTGGAGGTCCTTGCTAGCAAGTTCTGACAAGCTCCTTTTTGAAGACTAGGATAACGGTTTTGTATGGATTTATGAAATAGGAAATGTATTTTAAGAAGTGAAGCTTTCTCCCCTCCCTTACACAGTAGCTTTAGTACCCTTTCTATCCTTGTGGCCTTATCCCTGGGGACAGACCAAGTTGTATTTAGCTATATTTAAAACTCATTCTGGTAACTGAATCTTGGTGCTTTAGAGTGTTTGGAAACGAGGGGTGTGTGTGGGGTGGGTGGGTGGAAATCTGTTCATCCGGAAGTCATTTTGACTAAAATCTCTTGGTTTACAAAGGAAGAGGTGGATTTTCAAGCAGCCAGCTCTGCACAATTGGGGTAAGATCGCATCCCATCTGGATTCATCACTTCTGTTGCTGGTTGTGGTCAGAATTAAAGTGTAGACGTTCTGATGTGAAACGCTGCCTTGCCAACGTATGAGAAGAATGTATTTATTTAGAGAAACACTAGTGTGATGTACCAGTATAGACTAGCTCAGTCTCTTCTAGTAAGCTTTGGATTCAAACCATATCTTTTAATATACACTAACTAGAATTTCTCTTGCAGCTTTGCTTTTTTTGCTTCTTAAGCTTCCTTTGAGCACAAATTCTGTATAAACTGAGGACATAGATCTGAATAAGAATATATTTTACTTTACTTTATAAATACATTTCCTTTAAATAGCCTTTACTGTAGAAGCTGGTTTGTATTTTCATTTTTAAAGCCTTATTTTTGGGGAGAGTTACTAGTATGACATGCATCTAAGCAAGGGATGGTGATCATAACCTTTAATGCTCGTTCCTGTCCCTTATTACTAGCTGGGGATTTTCTGCAGCCTGAAGTTTTGTCCTTATTCCTAAATCTTGGAGCAGTGATCATGTTCTTGAAGCATCTTGATGTTTTATTTTTCTCCTTAAGGCACCAGTGTCTGTCTGTGCAGAGGTGGTAAAGGTAACCTATGCTCTTCTGAGTGTCTGGCTTCTAAAGGAGGGTTTTCTCTTGGTCCAGAGATAAAAGTCCAGCAGCAGGTCCTCCAGTCCCAGTCAGAGACCACTTGGGAAAAAAACCTTTTCTCTTGTTCCTCTAGTGGAAGCTATAAAACCTCCTTAATCAGAAGATCCTTGGGAAGTTCCCAGGTACAGTTACAGGTTGGGCAGAGAAGAGATTCAGAGCAGCCCAAGGAGAAGGACTTGGAGGTATTGGTTGATGAGAGAATGAACATGAGCCGGCTACAGTGTGCTCTTGCAGTGCAGAAAGCCAACCATATCCTGGACTGCATCAAAAGGAGCGTGACCAGCAGATTGAGGGAGGTGATCCTGCCACTCTACTCTGCTCTCCTGAGACCTCACTTGGAGTATTGTGTGCAGTTGGTGTCCTCAACATAAGAAGGACATGGAACTGTTGGAACAAGTGCAGAGGAGGCCACGAGGATGATCAGGGGACTGGAGCACCTCCCGTATGAAGATAGGATGAGAAAGTTGGGGCTGTTCAGGCTGGAGAAGAGAAGGCTGTGTGGAGACCTCATAGCAGCCTTCCAGTGTCTGAAAGGGGCTTATAACGGTGCTAGGAGGGACTCTTCATTAGGGACTGTAGTGAGAGGACAAGGGGTAATGGGTTCAAACTTAAACAAGGGAAGTTTAGATTGGGTCTAAGGAACAAGTTCTTTACTGTAAGGGTGGTGAGTCACTGGAATGGGTTGCCCAGGGAAGTTGTGAATGCTCCATCGCTGGTGGTGGTCAAGGCCAGACTGGACATAGCCTTGGGTGCCATGGTTTAGTGGGAGGTGTCCCTGCCCATGGCAGGGGGATTGGAACTGGATGATCTTAGGATCCTTTCCAGTCCTAACTGTTCTATGATTCTGAGTTGGGATAGGAGAGTTGCAAGGGTGGGGTGTCAGAAAGGGAGGAAAGGATTGGGGTGGGAGGTTCAAAAAGTCAATCAGGGAGCAACCTATTGCGGGTTCTACTTTCCCGGGCATCCAGTCAGCCAGTGGATGCTGTTCTGCCTTCCTAGCATCACATCTCTGTCAAAGAGTGTTACTGGGAATTCCTCTGATCTGCTTTTTTCCTGAGCCATGGCTGGTCAGCTTGCTTGGGATGAGCTGAATGGTCCCGTCACCACTTGCTTGAGTGGAGGGTTCTCTAAGTGCAAAAGGCATTGGGGAGATTGCAGTGAAGACCTTGGAAGGAGCTTATGGTGGATCTTGATGGTTGGGGTGTGCTGCGTTCCTGGTGTAAGTCTCCACTTTGCAACAGGGTATGTGCTGAGGACACGGTGGGTAGTGTGGTGTCTGCTGGTGCTCCCTGATGGAAACAGGGCTTTGGGGACCTGAAATTCACAGTATCCTCATGTCTGCCTGCATCCTGCTGCCTTGGCTTTGGGATGCACGGACCTGGGGACGCATAGGGCACGCTGGCAGTGAGAGGTGCAGGAAATGCTGTCATTCTGCTTGCTGCTGAGAGTGGTGATGTGCTGGGCTGCAAAATAAGAGCTGATACCCTGCAGGAAGCCAGGCTCTATGGAAGAGCCTCATGTGGAGCGGGGCTCCCATGCCTCAATCACGTGTGTTTTGAACATTGGGAATATTGATCCCATTCACTGTGTGCTGTGACACAGACATCCTGGCATCCTTGTGTAAGAGTGGAAGGGGCTCCTTGTACCTGCTGAACCCTGGGGCTCACGGGTGCAACTGCTGCTTCCTAGGCCCCTTCTTGGCCTTCAGCTGGGAAAGAGGCCTGAGCGTGGTCAAGGGGTGGTGGATGCATGGCCCTGGCAGGCCCCTTCCTGGTGGTATCCCTCAGGGCTCAGTGTTCGGGCCACTGTGCAGTATCTTCATTGATGACCTGGAGGAGGGGACGGAGGGCACCCGCAGTAGGCACCAAGTTTTTGGGAGTGTTGATCTGCTGAAGGATGGGAAGGTTCTGCAGAGGGATCTGGACAATCTGTGGTCAATGGAGTGAGGTTCAGCCAGGCTCCACGCTGGCTCCTTCACTTGGGCCACAACCACCCTATGCAGTGCTCCAGGCTTGGGAAGAGCGGCTGGAAGCTGCTCATGGGAAAGCAGCTGGGGGTGCCGATTGATGGAGCTGAGCGTGAGCAGCTTGTGCCCAGGCAGCCAAGAAGCCCTCAGCATCCTGGCCTGGATCAGCACCAGTGTGGCAGCAGGCCCAGGGCAGGGATTGCGCCCCTGTGCTGGGCACTGGAGAGGCCTCACCTTGAATCCTGTTTTCTGCTCTGGGCCCCTCACTGCAAGAGAGACACTGAGGTGCTGGAGCGGTGTCAGGGAAGGGCAATGGAGCTGGTGCAGGGCCTGGAGCACAGTGTGATGGGGAACGGCTGAGGGACCCGGGGGGTTCAGATGGAGAAGAGAAGGCTCAGGGGGGACCTGATGGCTCCCTACAGCTGCCTGAGAAGGAGGATGGAGGCGGGAGGGGGCTGCGCTCTGCTCCAAGGGAACAAGGAACGGGACGGGACGGGAGGAAACGGCCTCGAGGAGGTCTCTTCCAGCGCGGTTCATTCCCTGATCCCGTTTGTGGGATTCCCGCCCTGTGCGGCGCCGCAGCGCCCCCTGCCGGTCCCTTGCGGCAGCCCCGCAGCGGGTCCTCACCACCGCCGCTCGGGTCCCGGTGCCGCCGGATCCCGGTGCCGCCGCGTCCCGTTCCCCTCTGTTTCGGGCGGGGGAAGCCGCTCCCGCTCCGCCAGGGGTTGGTTAACACCGCTTCACCTCAGCCGCCCCGGCAGCGGGGAGAAGGAGAAGGAGGAGGAAGGAGGAGTGGGGCCGCCACTGCGGCGGCTCCGCGCCCGTTACCTAACCGGTGACATAACGCGCTCCCTCCGCTCCGCTCCCCGAGCGCGTGGGGCCGAGGCCCGCGTGGGCACGGCCGGGATGCGGTCTCCTCCTCATCACCTCCCTCATCCCCGTTATTCCCGGCGCTGGGAGCGGGGACCGCAGCCACCGCTTGTGACGGGGACACCGGAGGGACCCCGAGCACAGCCCATGTAGCACCCACAGGCGCTTCCCCTCCTGTCCAGTGCATGGGATGAACTGCAGCTGAAGCGCTGAGGGGGCTCGATGTGAGCCTGGTTTCCATAGGAAAACTGAGGAGTTTTCCGCTGGGGAATGTACTGCAAGTTTTGAAGTGCTCAGCGTGAAACAGAGAAAGCATCAGTGGTGTTTCTTTACTTAGAAACGGGAAGGGAAAGGCAGCGTTCCTTGAGCTTTTCTTTCAGTCTTCAATGCAGACACCTACTGCAAAGCGGTGACAGTACACTCTCCCCCCCTAGCAAGCTAAAAAACAGTCAGGGGGTTCTAAATGGCTTTAACATAAGAGTGTCCCTGATGCTGGGTGGGAATTTATCGAGGGCATTTCTCAGGAGACAACTGTTACCTTCCAAAATTGTTTAACTCGAGCATGTTAACATAATTCGTCTTTCTCTTCCCCCCCCCCCCCCCTGTCGCCCTGATGGATAGAAATATTCAATTAAAGCAAATGTAATTAAAAGCGTGGGATGGAAGGGACCTCTGCGGAACTATAATTACCAAATATTCTAATTTTAGCGCAAATCAGGTGAAATGTATATTTTAGGACCAAAAAAAAAATGCAGAATACTCTTCAGACTTGATCGCTTTCTAGCACTGCTTCGTTGTCTTTCATTTCTCAGCGACCCCCTTTTTATGAATGGCAGGTTTTCCTCAATTGAGGAGGCTACAGTCTGCTCCCTGTTCCTTCTTGAGCTCTGCGGGCTAGAGGGTGCTGCTGAGCGCTTGAGTAACGTTCCTGACAATGCAGAGGAGAGCGGCTCTAAAGGTGTGGTTTGAGCTCGTTTAAGCTTCTGTTCCAGAGCTGCAGTGCACAAAAGCAAGAGAACAGCCTCGCTTCTTATTCCAGCGAATTAAAGTCAGTTTTTGGTGAGCAGATAGATTGTGAAATGTGGAGTTTAGACGCTGCATAGTACCTTACACTTGTTGGCAGGGTATATAGCTTAATGGCTTTCCACAACTTTGTATGAACTGCCTGTGTGAGCAGGTTGCTCCTCATCGTAATTAGGTAACTTCTAAAGACTCCAGAAATCTGAATTCTTCTTGCTCCACTTCTCTGTTTCTAAGAGTTGCCTTTATAAAATCTCAGCAGCTGAATGCAGACTTGCCCGCTACGTCAGCTTTTATCTGTGCTTGCCTTTGCATCTTTTTAACGCCACATTATCTGCTAATACTCCTAAAGCCATCCTTGCCTCTGTACCCTCACGAGGAAGCTATTTCCAGTGCGACTGAGAGGGCTCCACTTGCAACAGAATTAATGGTGTTGGAGTGAGAGGTGATAAAAGGTTTAGAGCCATTCCTACCGTAGGATAAACATGCTCACCAGCTTCTTGTGGATCTTGGAGTGCATGCAATCAGGCTTGAACTTGTGAGAGGGAACACCCTAAGGGGTGTTTTCTTCTCTCCCTAGAAGTTCTACTTCAGGTTTTCCACAGGAACTTCATTTAAAACCAGCAGAAGGGGAAGGAGAGAGTCATGTTTGATGTTGGTTTGTGTCTTGGGTAGCAACAGGCAGCTTAAATGGTTTAATTCACCTTTTTTTATGCTTGAGAACTGAAGGTTTGGGTGACCTGGAGTTTTGGATCTTTCAATTAGGTGGGAAGAGAAGCATAGCGTTTTACTAGAAGGTATCTTTAATAAGATCTCTAAACAAGAAGGTACCACTTCTCATTAATGTAGACTGCTTTAAGAAGCCATCAAGGCTAATAAGTATTCTAAACCCTTCAGTTTTATTAATCCCAGGCTGGTTTGGGTTGGAAGGGACCTTAAAGCTCATCCAGTTCCAACGCCCTGCCGTGAGCAGGGGCACCTTCCACTAGAGCAGGTTACTCCAAGCCCCATCCAACCTGGCCTTGAGCACTGCCATGGATGGGGCAACCACAGCTTCTCTGGACACCCTGTGCCAGAGCCTCAGCACCCTCACAGGGAGTAATTTCTTCCTAATGTAATAAGCTAAATCTCCCCTCTTTCAGTTTGAAACCATTCCTGCTTGTCTGATCACTACATGCCCTTGTATGACACGTTCTTACCTAATCTAAGCGCTGGGGACTTTCACCTGAAGTGGTCACATTAGCTTCAGTCTGCATTTATCCCAGACAAGCCGCACACATATGTAATAAGGATGTGATGGACTGACCGCTCAAAGTTGTCAATGTCCTGCAGGCCCATAGTTCTGCAGCCTCATGTGAGGAGCTGTGGGCTGGGTGAATGGGAGCAGCTCTTTGAGGCTTTCACAACACTGGTGGATGTTTCTCACCTCTGTGTCTAACAACACATCTTGTGTTGCTGCTGTGCTCTTCCTTTGACTCAGTAAAGCCATCAGGAACTGGCTGGGCCTTCTGGTTTGTCATCACTCCTGTAGTGCTCATCACTCCTGTAGTGCAGGAGTGAAGCAGATGTACACTTGTACTCTAGCTTCCCACTGTATATAAAGAGCTCAAGCTTGCTTTCTGCAGTTGTCATCCTCCTTACACCTTGACAAGGCCTTGTAAAATTCCCTGTGTGATGCTCCCCATGGTGCTATTTTGGGGCTTCAGGTGTGGAAGTCTCTGTGCTTCAACTTCCCCACTTTGGAGCAGGTTATGTGGTTTGGGCATGAATCTTGTTACCGCTTCAGCTGCTCTGCAGAATCCTTCTTTTCGTACCTCTGTCTCCCTAGAGCACATGCTAACTTCTCAGTGTACAGCTTGTTTTAATGTAGCTTCTAGCCAAAATGAATAAAATATCACTGGGTGTCTTCCTGCCTCAATTTCTGCTCTACTTCTGAGCCGTCAGGATCTCTAAGATTAATTCCCTGTTCTGTATATAGCTTCTGAATGAAATCTCTCCAAGTCTTGCTGCTTTGCATCTGGATTCCTGTTTTCCCCCAGATAGCCTGCGGATGTTACAGATTCTCCCTACTCTGGCTTCCCTATGCCTGTTGGAGCTGGAGGGAAGTAAATACATCGTGTTGGTGGTGGTAAAGCAGAACTTCACTGCTCCAAACAAGTTGTCAAGGGTTATCAAGCTGTTTGCCTTGTGTCTTTCTTGTGTGGTACATGACACAATGAGAACTCATGAAGAGGGAAATACTCTAAAACAAAGAGATGCATTTGCTCTGCTCAGATCCATCTTTACTCACTGTAGGAGCTGAGGTGTAAAACTTGAAGCCAATAGTAACGCTGCTTGTGCTAACTACAGGCTGTGCGAACTAGCCTGTGAAGTAAGATGCGAATTGGCTCAAATTGGGTTTTGTTTATGGCTGCTTAAAATTAGAGTATCCAAGCCTGGGACATAATCAGGATGTTAATGTAGAGTTTAAATAGATCATGAGAGCAAAGGTTCGGAAATGCAAAACCCAAGCCAAATGTGAGCTGTTATGTACCACACACGTGTGTGTATATATATATATATATGCAGGGGAATTCCTCGTGAGCCCTAAATGCTGGCCATGACTGGAAAATGAATGGTCTGAAATAGTAGGCAAGAGCTGCTATGTATACACCCTGCATGTGTTAAGCAAAGGCATCAAACCCTGCACAGGAGCAGATTTGGTTTGTGGGTTTATTCATATATTGTGTCTATGACCACTCATTCAAAACAGTAAATGTATTATTATTGCCCTATGTCTTCTTGGGCAGGCCCCTGGAGATCAGAAGTCAATCAAAAGAAGTTCCCTTGTGAATACTGACTTTGGGAAAATCGCTGTTAATTTTAGGAAGGGGACAGTTGGAATTTAAATTTATAAGGGGTGAGTGGAAAATTCATCCTTAAGGTTGAATCTGTTACATGAACATCCACATGGCTATTGCAAAACCTAAAGGATTCACACATCCAAAGGGCTGAAAAATCCTTATTCTATTTTAAAAATAATTAAGGAAAAAAAAAGCCCCAGTTTTCCTGGAACTCTTCTCATTTGGGGAATTTTTAGCTGTTGAAGCAGTCACAGAGCAGAAATGTGTCTTAACAGTTGTCAGGCACAAGGACTTTGTAAAAGATCTCCAAGAATGGAAATAGCTTTGGGAAGGATTTAGATGCTGTATTAGCTTTATGGGCTCCTCAAAGTTCAGACTTAAACAGGAGAAGTTTAGAGTGGATATGAGGAAGTAATTCTTTACTGTGAGGGTGGTGAGGCACTGGAATGGGTTGCCCAGGGAAGTTGTGAGTGCTCCATCGCTGGTGGTGGTCAAGGTCAGGTTGGACAGGGCCTTGGGTAGCATGGCTTAGTGTGAGGTGTCCCTGCCCATGGCAGGGGGGTTGGAACTGGATGAGCTTATGGTCCTTTCCACCCCAAACCGTTCTGTGATTCTATGATTCCAAGATCAGCAAGGAGACCAAGCTGCTTTGTATTCCAATAGGAAATCAAGAGGGCAAAACCCTATATGGAGATTTGATATGACTTTGTTGTCACATACAGTGCAGGGCAGGTGTATATGGTGATGATATGGTCCTTTCCAACCCTAACCATTCTATGAATGTGTGTGTATATCTATAAAAATGTACACACTTCATGTGTAAAATCTCTTTCTTGGAAGAAACAACATTAAAAAGGGTCATTCCTGTGGGTAATGGTGGTGCAGAGAACAGGAAGGTGACAATACAGGGTTATTAGGGACCTTGTAACACGTTTTAATGTGGCTTGGGTTCTTAAATGAAAGGTTCTGGGAGAGCCCTTGCAGCTATTGCATCACTTGCTAAAAATAGCATCTTTACTGCATAAGGCAGCCTGTCTGCAGTGTGGATAGGCTTGAGAAATGAGTGCTGCTTGTGAATGATGTGCAGTCGTTTTTGCTTCTCAGCTAAGCAGGGTTTCGGTCTATATTTTGGGGCAGAATGCAATAAAAAGGTTTTATTTTCAGTCCCTGAGGGTGGGGGTGAGTTTGGAAACAGCAACGTCTGCAGGTTCTGTCTGCAGCGTGGGTCTAAAAATACGTTGTTTAAGCTTAGAGAAATTACAGTTAAAGACACTGATAAATATGGCCTTATATTGTAATTGTCTGGGGAAAGGAGGAAGGAGAACCTGCTTTGTGCGGCATGAGGTAGTCTGTTATTCTCATCAGTCACTTCAAATTTAGGAGTGGTTTTTAATTGCAGTTACACAGTGCAAGCAAAGTATAATCCTGATGTAAATTCTTACTAACAACCCCCCCCCCCTTCAAATCCCTTCCCCTGAAAACAAAGAGTTATGTTTTACAATGTCTTTCC
>JASSUY010020343.1:0-44457 GCA_032466535.1 Forpus xanthops
CCCCCTAGTGAAGCCATGCTGACTGTCACCAAGCACCTTGTTGTTTTTCATGTGCCTTAGCATGCCTTCCAGGAGAATTTGCTCCAAGATTTTGCCAGACACAGAGGTGAGGCTGACTGCTCTGTAGTTCCTGGCCTCATCCATTTTCCCCTTCTTGAAAATGGGGGTTATATTTCCCTTTTTCCAGTCATCTGGAACTTCTCTTGACTGCCATGATTTTTCAAATACGATGGACAGTGGCTTAGCAACTTCATCTGCAGCTCCTTCAGGATTCACAGATGGATTTCATCATGTCCATGGACTTGTATACGTTCAGGTTCCTAAGATGGTCTCGAACCAGATCCTCTCCTACAGTGGGCCAAGGGTCTTCATTCTCACTGTCCCTGCATCTGCCTTCCAAGACTTGGGTGGTGTGGTTAGAGCATTCGTCAGTGAAGACTGAGGCAAAGAAGTTATTAAGAACCTCAGCCTTTTCCAAATCCATGTTAGCCAGCTCTCCCGATAATTTTCAGAGGGGTCCTAGGTTGGCCCTAGTCTGTCTTTTTTTCATTACATACCTATAGAATCCCTTCCTGTTACCCTTATCATCCCTAGCCAAGTTTAATTCTAAGTGGGCCTCAGCTTTCTTAACCTGGTCCCTAGCTTCCCACACAACATCACTGTATTCTTTCCAGGCCTTGTTTCTACCATTTATAAGCTTCTTTTTTCCTTTGAATTTTCCTCAGCAGATCCTTATCTATCCAAGGAGGTCTCCTGGCCCTCCTGTTGTACTTCCTTCTAGTTGGGATGCAACATTCCTAAGCTTGTAGTAGGTGGTCTTTGAATATCAACTAACAGTCTTGGGCTCCCCTGCCCTCTAGGGCTATATCCTATGGAACCTTACTGAGTAGGTTCCTGAAGAGCAAAGTCTGCTCTCTTGAAGTCCAGGGCAGTGAGCTTGCTGTACAGCCTTCTTACTGTCCTGAAGGTCTCAAATTCGACCATCTCTTGATCTCTGCAAACAAGGCTGCCCTGGAGGGTCACATTTCCAACCAGCCCTTCCCTGTTGGTGAGCATGAGGTCAAGTGCAGCACCTCTCCTCGTCGGCTCCTCTGCTACTTGCAGAAGGAAGTTGTCTTCCACACAATCGAGGAACTTCTTGGATTGCTTATGCCAGGCCGTGCCATCCCTCCAACAGATTCAGAGTGGTTGAATTCCCCCATGAGAACAAGGGCCTGCGGGCATGAGTCTCTTCCTATCTGTCTACAGAGCGCTTCATTCACCGAGTCCTTTTGGTCAGGTGGCCTGTAACAGATCCCCACAATGATGTCTCCCATCGCTGTTCTTCCTTTAAACCCGACCCACAAACTCTCATTCTTTAAATAAGTAACTTTCCCTCTGCATCAGTGCAGCCTGCTCCTGCTTTAATGCATCGCATCCTACATTGAGTGTGCTGAAAAGGTGCATCTGAGTGGCCCACATGTGATTCCTTCCACTGCATTAGCCACACTTTTAGCTATTTTTGTGGTTGTTTTTTTTAATTAAGACTTGTCATGGAAGAACAAATTGTGTCAGTCACAAGAATAATCTCTCCCACATGGAAGCACTTTGAACAACGAAGATGCAGTGACTACTGTAATTACATAAACCACAAACAATCAGATCATATCACATCATTAGCTAAAACAATCAGTGCTAAATTACAAAGAGTTAGGTACAGGTGCATAAACCTCAGCATCTCCTAAGTATATTACTCCAGAGCTGTTTGAGGTATTCACTTCCTGCCTCACACCTTGCATTAAAAAGCGTGCTACATGGACCCCAGCCCTAGCCCTAAACCAACCTCTACAGGGACTGTCCAGGATAAAGACCAATAAAAGATAATGACAAAGACTTTACCATCTCCTTTGTTGCATTTGCTGCCTGGAGGGAAATTGGAGTGGTCGCAGCAGTGGTGTTATTCAGATGTAATGATATAATTATAGTTACACTATATTTTCCAGTCAGAATAGGTGTATCGACGCTCACCACCTCCACACCTTGACTGTGTATTTTGGAGTTATCCCCAGCTCTGGAATGCTCTTTTTAGGAACTTTCTATTACCACCAGCCCAAATGTATGTCAATGCATCTCTATCACTTATTGGGATATCATAGAATCAGAATTATAGGACTGTTTGGGTTGGAAAGGACCTTAAGATCATCCAGTTCCAGCCCCCTTCCATGGGCAGGGACACCTCACACTAAACCATGTTGCCCACAGCTTTGTCCAACATGACCTTGAACACTGCCAGGGATGGAGCATTCACCATGTGCCTCTTTGGGCAACCCATTCCAGTGCCTCAGCACTCTCACAGCAGAGAGCTTCCTTATATCTAACCTGAACATCCCTTGTTTCAGTTTGAACCCGTTTCCCCTTGTCCTATCACTACAGTCCCTGATGAAGAGTGCCTCTCCAGCATCCTCGTAGGCCCTCTACAAATATTCCATTGTCTTCACATACATGTTTGTTTCCCAAGTAGACTGATAAGAATGGAAGCTCCTGCCTATTTAGAGATACTACATTTTATGCTACCCATTTGTTTGCTAGGAAGAAGCAGGTTGCATGGGCTATTTACAGCCCAGGAGAAGATATTTGCTTTGATTCCAGATTTGCTGAGTTCTACCCACCTGGGACAGGCATTACTTTTACCTGAAAATGTCAGAACTGTGTCAGGCAGAGCACTGTTATCAGAGCAGAAGGGCTAAGTGGTTCAGTTAGCAGGACCTGGGCTTGCAGGAGGTCCCAAGGGCAGGAATACATTCAGCAGGAAGCTTGCTGGAAAGCATTTAGAGGGTATTTCATGCTGCACAACCAGCACTTAAAGAGAGGACAAGTAAATAGAAAAAGTAGGAGAGGAGTAGGACTGAGCTTTAGGAAGCTATTGAAATAAAAGGCTTTACCATAAAGCTTTCTGAGCTGGAGTAACTAGCTACATAACTGGGGAGCAGAAGTGCCTTGCTGTGAGACTGCAGTCATAGGCGTCTGCCTCTAAATTTAGTAACTATTTCATTAGGCCTTGCATTGCAGTAAAGTTAATGTGATTTTTTTTTACTTAATGCTTGCCCATTGCTAAGAATGAGATGGGGATTGGCAAAGTATCATCTCTCCTTTCTGCTGGGAGCAATAGCCTAAATGGGGCTAATGCTCCGTTCCCGGGGCTCTGCTCCCCAGGCTGTCCTCCAGCTAAGCAGCAAGACCACTTTAGGGGACATAAACTCCATGGCAAGGCCATCATAAAGCATCTCTAGGTCATGAAGTACCCACTATCCAGTACAGAAGATTATGAAGTGTTTTTGCATTGATGGCCTGTCTCCCAGGACCTCAGATTATGTCTGGGTTGGTTGCCGCTGTAGAATACCTTGGGGTTTGAATGCATGCTTCATGCAGATGTGCAAAGAGAACAGCTGTTCTTCCCAGGCCGCCTTCCTCTCTTTTGTCCATGTAAAATTATCTTTCTTTGTGAAGAATTTCAACAAGAAAGAGGAAAACGGCAAATTGAGGCTCCTTTCATTTCTCTTTTAACCCCAACATAAAAATAGCTTCCAGTAGTGCCTGCTGCGCAGTTGTGTTTCTCCTTAATGTGCATCCTCTGAGACATGGTGGTTTTTTAGGAGGGAGAGAATACAGAAATTATACCAATGTGGCCAGGAAACAGGAGAATAATCAGGTTTATCTCTGATTCTTGGCTTTTTCTCTGCTCCCTGCACCAGGGAACGTTGCTCTTCAAACCACAAACTGAGGTCCATGGGGTGCGAATGCTATGCAGAGACAGAGACAGGCAACAGGGACAGGCCAGAGGACAGGCAGTGAGATAAAAAGCAGCCTAGCAATGACCCTCAGAAATAGATTTATTTGCAGCATAAACATAAGACCAATGGGAAAGATTACTTTCTCTGCAGTGCTTAACACTACTCACCTCCCGCCTTGAAGAAAACACTTCAAAATATGAGAGCAGGCCCTGCTTTCTCTCAAAGGACCACCCAGAAATGCTGTGGTTTCGCATCAGGGTTTGTAGTGATAGGACAGGGCAGAATGGGTTCAAACTGAAACAAGACTTAGGTTTGATATAAGAAGTTCTTTACTATGAGGGTGATGAGGCTCTGACATAGGATGCCCAGAGAAGCTGTGGCTGCCCCATCCCTGGCAGTGCTCAAGGCCAGGTTGGATGGGGCTGGGAGCAACCTGCTCTAATGGAAGTTGTCCTTGCCTGTGGCAGGGTCTGGAACTGGATGAGCTTTAAGTTCCCTTCCATCCCAAGCCACTCTACGATTCTATGACAAGGCAGATCCATGAAGGATTGAACTGCAGGGCACCAAATTGTACTTACACGAGCTAATATATGGATCTCTGAAGCAGTAATTTGTTGGTGTTATCTATTCTAGGCTGATTTTGAAGTAACCATCTTTACTTGAAAAAGCTTTGTACTTTGGCTTCTCCACTGCTGCTCTTTAATAGAAAGCCAGGCAGTACACTGAAGTGAGCAGAGCTCAATCATGCTTTAATTTTGTATGAAGCAGCAAGCCTACAAGGGCCAGGGCTGGCAGTAAACCCGAGGTTTCCCAATGTGTAAGCCTGCTTTGCCATCTCCTGCCATCTGGAAGACTCTTTAGCTTTTCCCCCGGTTACAGATATCCCACAGATTTGGGTTCTGGCTCCGAGCAAACTGTTCCCTTCTCTCAGATCCTATTGCGGGTGAAGTTTTCCTTAGCAGCCTGCTTTATACTCTGGCATTAACTCCTGCAGTCACAGTGCTGTGCAGCCTGAAGCCACTTCTATCTCTTAAATTAACTTGTGTCCTGGCTTTACTCTTCCATTTCTTTGTGCTTTGATATCTCTTTTTACATTCCTGTCTCCAGTCCAAGGTACTCTTTCTCTTCAGTCTGTATGTTTTGGGTTTAATTCAACCTCAGGCATGCTCTGTTTGTCACTAGTGAAGCCTTTGTAGGACGGGTTACTTCATTTAGAGGAGTCTCCTGGGAGACAGATATGAGATTTATTTCTTGCAATATCCAAACTAGTGTTGCTTGTACGTTAATCATGTGAAGTCAGACTGGCTCTGATGAATTTGATGCTGACAGATTGCAGATGAAGGCTGCCAATGCTGGGCAGGCTCCCAGCCCAGGTAAAGAAAGCAGTGCCCTCTGGTATGAGCCTTCTCTTGCTTTCTAGCCTGAGGCACAGTTGTGAGCTGCATTGATTCATACAGACAGTGAACCAACAGGGGAATGACCAGGCAGAAGAACATAAATATTTAGGACTAGTGCTTGTCACATTGAAATATTATATTTAAGGAAGATGAGGGTTTCTTTTTCTAAATAACAAACCTATTTAAATATTAATTCAAACTTTTTAAATCAAGCCCCTTGATTCAAGCAAACAACTGCTTGAATGGGGCCTTTTTCTCCCCCCCAACATCCTCAGCAGATCACCAGCACATCCCCAGTGGGAATGAGCCCACAGGATGCTGCCAGCTGGGGACTTTCAGCTAGAGGATGCTGAAGACAGCATCATTCCTACCCAAATTCATATCTTTGGGTTGCTTTTTTCTCCCTTTCTGCTTCTCAGTGACATGAGAAAGAGAGTGATGATAGAAACAATGAATGGGAAAAAATAGGTTTCCCCATAAGTTCCCAAATAACGCTCTAAGAATGCGCCAGATGGGGATGGGGGACAACAATTAGTGAAGGGGGTGTAAGTATTTTACTTCTGCAAAGCCAAAGCCTGGACAAGGGTGCTGTACAGAACGTCTGCAAAGGTACTATGCTAGCCTTGTGCTAAGAGAAGGTCAGTATGGGCTGGCATCTGTCTCTTATTGGCCTGACCTGCAATTCTCATCTCTAGTGGTCACCCCCTTCCTCTGACACGTATCAGGGATGCCTTTCAGCTCCTCAAGCACCTGGGTTATAGTTTGTAGCTGCATTTACTTCCTGAATAGGCTTTGTTTGAAGAAAAGCTTGTTTTATAAGTGTCCCGTGGATGGCAAATGCCTGCAGAGTGTGGTTCACTGTTTGCCCAGCACCCTGGCAGCTTTGGCTGTAGTGGCAGCAGTGCCCACAATCATCTTGGCAATGCTTCCTGCAGTGTGCAGGCACATTAGACCCATGGCTTCTGAAGGCACCATAGTGCCTGATGAAACAGTGCCGTGATGCCACAGCAGGAAATTATAGAACCTGTCACTTATTCAGACTATATAAAAGGATTAAATTTTTGTATGGATGGGATTTGCATGTGAAATGATACTCATTAGGAAATAATTAGGAGATAATGCCATCATCGTGCTTCAAGGCAAGGCTGATTTCCATCTGCACTGGGAAGAAATCACTGCCTTCCCACTCTTGGGAACACTCTGATGGTAAGGTCAAGCTTTTATCACTGGTCAGAGTTAGAAGGAAGATATATATCATAGAATCTGACTGGTTTGTGTTGGAAGGGACTTTAAAGCTCACCCAGTTCCAACCCCCTGCCACTGTCAGTGACATCTTCCAACAGGGCAAGTTGCTCCAAGCCCCATCCAACATGGTCTTAAACACTGTCAGGGATGGGGCAGCCACAACATCTTGGACTCTGCAGAAAACAATATTAGCTAGGAAATCAGAAAGGAGAGGTACTTACAACCTCCTGCAGGTGAAATAGCACAAAAATACATGTCCAGGGAATACCGTCATGGTTCATAACACACAGTGCGCTATTGATACATGAACTGGTACATCAGTGTGATTAAGAATCACTTTGTCTCCTCTGGCAGGCAAAAATGTATTAGCAAAGGAAGCACACAGGTAACGTTATTATGCAGCAAAGTAATCAAATACAGCAGAGCAGTCTTGGTGCCTCTGGCACAGAGTCCTGCTATCAGCCGCTGCCTCCTCCAGTGCAGCGAGTACCTGAGGGGTCTACTACCCTTGGGAAATGCTAAGTGCTTGGGAGCCTTTGTGTCCCCTCTAGTGAGCCCTCCATCGTTCCAGCCCCATTTCAGCCTCATTTCCTGCTCCAGAGGGCAGAGATACTGGGATGGAGAGCCTGGCCTCCCGGGGTCCACCTTGGTAAACTTATGCGCACTCCTGGCACCACAGTGCAAGCAAGGACTGGCTTTGCAGCCCCTCATTCCTGGGCACTAGGAACGATTCATCTCCTGCCCTTGCTAACGTCAGAAATGACAGCCAGCTTGATGACAGCATTGGTTAATGTTTCCACTTTGATCCCTATTAGGATCCTGGATGCACTGAGCAGGCACAGCCTTTATCTGCACCTCTTAGTGATGCTCATTCCCTTCCAGGCTCCAGCATAATGCAAGAAGTCTAAAAACCCCTAGCTTCATACTGCCTTTGTTGATTCCCATGATAGATAGCAGCTATCAATGGCTCCCTCAAACAAAGATCTCCATGTGTGCCTGCAACAAAGCCTTCAAAATGGGACAGATGATGGCAACGTGGGAAGAGAGAAATAAAACCTGTTTTGTTCCCCCTGTGTGTTTGCAAATGATGGAAGAAAACAGAATCAACATAATTTAGCAACAGTTTGAATGGCATGGAATGAGCAATTTCTGGCATGGGCTCGGAATTCCAGGTCTGAAAACTTGGATACAGAAGGTGCACTGTGCAATGAGAGCTAGGGAAAGTTAGACAGCATCACAGTGGGCAGTGAGCTGAGCAACAGGGGTGTCAATTGGGGCACTTCACCTCTGCTGTGCACATCAGCCTAGAAGTGCTGTTTGCATGTGAGTGACAATGCCCATTGCTCTGCTTTTCCCTCTTAGGTGTTATCTGTGACACCAGGAGCAATTTAGGTATTAAAATGTTTCACCTTTTGTGCTAGGGACAATCCAAGAGCAAAGCAATGTGGAATTTGGCCTGAAGAATTCATTCAGTAATTAAATTAGAAAAGAAAGGATTGCTTTTCATTTGAAGCAGACACATTACCATGACAATGCAGCCACGGAGGCAGAGGTGTAGGAGCAGCCTGGCAATGCAGAGAGGATCTCTAGAGCATCTTCCAACCCAGCATCGGAGCATGAGGATATATATAGTGAACATTGAACCTGAGCACCAAGGAGTGAGGGTCAGGGCACATGTGATCGCTTTGGTGGCCATAGGGTCAGTGGTACAGTCACCTTGTGCTCCAAATACATTGTCCCTGCTCAGAGACAAGCAAGGCCAGGCAAAACGAGCATCCCTCTTAATGAGAGGAAAAGACTTTGGGGAGAACTAACCCAGGACCTTCTGCCATGAAGGGAAGTAACTTGGGAGGAAGGTGCCATGTGTGACTTCTTCACATATTTGAGCCTTTGCTGACAGTGGAAATCTGCCAACAAGCAGCCTGAACAGAAGTAAAATGGTTTGGATGTCTCTAGGAGAAAAGCAGACCACAGCTTGGCATGAAGCTACTTCTGTTGGCAGTGCATAATTGATGTGAAATGAATTACGAGCCAAAAACCAAAGGAATCAGGCTGTTCTTTAGGGCACTGTCTCTAATGGGGGATGAACACTTTCTATTTCTGAATGAATTATTCTGATGTGAGAAGCGTGACAGATTGAATTGCTGCCCAGCATCTTATTAGGTTTATTTACTAAAAGGCAAGAAGCATGAGAAGACAAGATAATCATACCTGGAGTCTGCCAACCCCTTTCTTACTGCCTCCCTCACCTGACATGGCACTGATTGATATTAATCTTATTGGAGATCCATGAGACCCTTGGCAAATGGACCACTGAGCTGTGCCACTGCAGCATCATCAGCAGATTCCCCGTGGTTGTCCCAGCTTCTTTGCTCTTCCTCATCCTTGAGACAGAATTCAGACTAAATCCCTTCTAATGGGAGGCTGGTGCTTTGCCAGCCCAGTGCTCCCCATCTGGAGTGTCCCCAGGCATTTCAGATGTACCCTCACAGCCATGCTCTGCATATGAAATTATATCTGTATGTGGATCCAAATAAGGAAATATGCTTATTAAAAACATATATATTACTTTAAAGGAGTCCTCAAGCAGCGTTGTTGTCAGCCTGTAATATTGCTGTTTGCTCCCCACTGCCTGTAGTGGTCTTTCAGAGGTCCGAAAAGAACATTTCTTTCCCTGCCTATTTCTTTTGGCTTCACTAAACACTTAGAGGTTAGTAACGAATCTGTTCAGGACTGCATTACATTGAGGAATTCAGCACTGTGGCAGGAATGACACTTGTGCAAGCTCTCCGGTGATGCTTTCAAATAGCATTGTTCCTGGCTGTACTTAAATTTGTTGCTTAGCTTGCAAAAGGGATGGGTGTTCTCCTGCCCCATTTACAGCTGCTGTAGCAGAAAGTTGACTCCTGACAAGGCAGCCCACCCAACCTGGGCTTTAATCCATAGAAGAACTACAACAGATGAATACTGGAGAGGAGCTCTTCATTGTAGTGATAGGACAAGAGGGAATGGGCTTAATCTTTAACAGAGGAGGTTCATGTTAGATATAAGGAAGAAGTTATTTACCATGAGGGTGGTGAGGCACTGGAACAAGTTGCCCAAAGAAGTGGTAAATGCTCCATCCCTCGTAGAGATCAAGGCCAGGCTGGACAGAGTCTTGGGTGACATGGTCTAGTGTGAGGTGCCCCTGCCCATAGCAGGGGTTTGGAATAAGGTTATCTTAAGGTTCTTTCCAACGCAAATCATTCTGTGATTCTATAACTGAACCTGCTGTGCGTGTGTAACAGCCTGGCAGAGCAACAGCCCCATCCCCTTCTTCACCTCTACAGAAGAAACAGGAGCAAGAAACAGGACTGGGCATATTGCAACCTACAGCAGAGAAGGAAAAGAGCAGGCAAAAACCTGACCCAAAGGGAAATGTAGGAGTCTTTTTTTGGAAATATAACAAAAACTAATTAAAATGGATTTAATTTCATTTCATCCCCATTCACTCTTGTGCTGTTCTGAAGAGATTCCCCATCTTACACAGCTGATGAAATGCTGTTGGTAAGCTTATGTGCTTGTCTCAGGGAGACTAACGCATTACCAGCATAACAAAGTGTTCTTCAGTTCTCGGGTTTAGGGACTCAGATCTCTCATTTCATTCCAGTTGTGCCTGGTACAGGATTCAAGTGAGGATGCCTTAGGATGAAAGCTAAAGAATAAAGCTGGCTTTTTCATCTGGACATTGATCCCCTCACAGAAATCAGATCTCAGGCTGCACTCAGTCTATCCTATGCCAAAACAAATACAACTAAAAACATCAGCTGTAGAATCAATCAGAAAGAGTAAAGGTCTTAACGCTGGCTTGCCCGTACCTAACATAAATACTGTAAACACTGGGCTATTTGGATACTTCTGTCGGATTTATAATTCCTGGCTGTGGGATGTGTGTTTGGGGGAGGAGGCGATGCATGTGTTTTCTTTCTTTTGTTAAAATCCTTTCTTTCTGGTCATCTCTCGTGGGTAAAATGGATTTCTTCACTATTAAGTTACAAGAAAAGCCCAGAAGAATGAATCAAAGGACAGGATAAGGTAAGCAGTGAAAAGAAGTGATGTATTTCAAGAAAATAGATCCCATTTACATCAATGGTTCAGGGACTTTCGGACACTTTTATTTAGCTAAAGGTTAGGAACATAAATTTAGGTGCCTATATTCAAGCATTTGAATGGTCACAGATTTCAAAAGCCATGTCATCCTGATGTGATAATTTGGGTTGGTAGGGACTCCAACCAACCAGTTCCAGTCCCTGTTTAAAGCAGGGCCAGTGTAAGTTGTGTGGCTTACCCTTTGTCCAGCCAAGTTGTGAGTATTCCCAAGGATAGAGATTCCACAACTATTCCAATCTGCTCCAGTGCTGCACTATTTATGACTCTTAAGAAAAGGCCACAGAAGAAGTGGAGCATTCATCTCAAAAAATCATCTCGTGTATTCTACATGTAAGTCCCATGTTTGAAATCCAGCTTACTGCTCCCTTCCCCAAGTGTTGGAAGGTTGACATCCAGGAGAAGTATCTCAGGCAGGTACGTAGGAAGATGACCTAGTATATAGGAGACATCTCAAGACGTGCATGGGGTGGATTGGTTGTGCTCGGTTTCCCCCCTCTCTGTCCACCTCAGGAGCTGATGGAGCTGATTCAGGAGCAGGGACACTGTGTCTTTGTGTTTGACAGCCACAGAGTGACCTTTGCCTACAGCCAGTTCCACCAGCAGGTTTCTGGTTGTTTAAAATTCCCTGTGCTTTGGGATCACCCTCCTCTCTCACCAGACTGCAAAGCAGCTAATGGGCACTATTATAGATTAAGCAGCAGGAAAGTGGAGCGGTGCTCAGGGCTCAGTGTAAGCCTGCTAGTGAGGCATTGGAACAGGAGGTCCAGGGAAGTGATGGAATCACCATTCTGGAAGTGTTCAAAACCCATGTAGATGAGGACCTCAGTGCCATGAGCTAGTGGTGGTCTTGGCAGTCCTGGGGAAATGGTTAGACTTGATGATCTTAAAGGTCTTTTCCAACCTGGTTGATTCTATGATTCTATGATTGCACTGACATCCATCCCATCTCCCAAGACAATATGAAAGAACTTAGCCGCAGGGTGCAAGCAGTGCCCACCACTGCAGTATGTTGAGCACAATCCAGTCATCCAGCATAACGAAGAACAAAATAAGCATTGTTTAAGCTCCTGCACTATCCTCAGTGGTCTTCATCTGTCCAGACAGAAGATATCCAGATAATAGACTAAGCTTAAATTAAGTGTGGCTTGCATTGTTCTCTATTTACAGCTAAATATGAAGTCTGAGGGAGGAAATCCCCCAGAGATCAGCACCTGCTGTAATGAGTTCAGCAGTCAGCATCCCTCCTGCCTCATGAGCAAGCCAAGATCTCAGCATTGTGAGAGATACCGAACTGCCTCTACAAGCATTTGAACTGCATCTACAAGCCTTTCTGCTCAGAGCGGAGGAGATGATGCTCTGTGCCTCTGGGACAACCTCTTCCTTCCTTCCTAACTGAAACTTCTCAGAGACCTTCAAAGTCTGCATTTGGGCACAGTGTATTCATATTGCAACCCAGCAACCTGTCTCAGTCTCACTACTGGGAGGGATGCAATGAATTTGGGAACAGAAAGGGACCCCTGAGGGTCATCTTCCCTGTTTTGGGTTTCTACAGGGAACTTGATGCATTATCTTTGGAGCATCCCAGTGCACTCCGTTTATGAAGAGATGAATTAAACTGCTCTCTGTGTAGCTGCTGCCATGCAGCCTTGTCTGTAAGAGTTGGGAAGGCAAACCTGAAATAATTTAAACAGATTTTTGCCTTAAAGTTACATTTCAATTTCACGTTTGTGTACCCAGATGGTGACAAGGCAGTGTTGGTAGCACATCTCAGATCTGCCATCTATCTTCACATTAACATCTCTTAGCCTTTCTGATAGTATTTTAAGAGTAGAAGAGATCAAACATATGCATATAAATAGGAAGCCAAAAAAAAAAAAGGTCCACAAAATTATTCTAAACCACTGCTGCAGAACGTAGATGAGATCTGAGTGAAGCTGCCATGCACACAAGCATTTTCATTCACTAGTTTTGTTGGTTGCATGTGCAAAATGGTGGGGCAGCAGGAGAACAAAGGTCCATGCCATCTAGTTTGACTCTGTGAAAGACAAAGTGGCTGTGGCTGTTTGCCCAAGTGATCTTCACATGGACAAAGCAAGATCAGGACTTAAAACTTACTCCTTTTATATTCATATATCACCACATGGGGAGCCAGCACTTGGGGGGTTGCTGTGCCAGCATATTGCAGAGATTAGAGCCATAGAATCATAGAATCATAGAATAGTTTGACTTGGAAAGGACCTTAAGATCATCCAATCCCAACCCTCTGCAAGACAGGGATGTCTCAAGCTAGACCATGTCACCCAAGACTCTGTCCAGCCTGGCCTTGAACTCTACCAGGGATGGAGCATTTATCACTTCTTTGGGCAAACTCTGCCAGTGCCTCAGCACCCTCACAGTAAAGAACTTATATCTAACTTTATACTTAACCAGCCCAAGCCCTGGATCCATGTTTTGTGTTTTTTTATGTATGCTGGCACATGTAGACTTAAGATTAGTTTTCAAGCCTGAGAGCTGTCTATGAGATGAGTAGTATTTCTCCAGCGAGGACCTATGCTGCATTTTCCCATCCTTTGTGTGACCCTGGAGATTTACTCACTTCCCAAAGCAGCTGCCACAACAGCTGCTACTTCATACACCAGGAAATATTTCCTAATAATTTAACTCAGCTAATGCAGCTTTTACAATGATTGAATGCTATGGCATAGGTATCCACCCTAACATTACATTCATCCTGGGTCCAACATTGTATAGGCTAATACCTCATTAAAGAAAGGAACTGAAGAAAAGCAAGTGCCAATGGTTGGTGATTGTGAGCAGTCAGCACACAGGGTAAAAAAGCAGTGTTTGTAATTACAGTGCCAGCCTGCACAGCTGGGGAAAGATTGCTGCCACTGCAGATGAATAGCGTTAGTAATATCTCATTTCACACATCCTGGTGAAGGCTACTAGTGATAGAAAGGCAAATACGCCGTATCTTTTACGATCTACTGATAGCACAAGCTCTGGTCCTACATTGGGTGTAGTGATCAACCCATGTGTCCTTGCAGGAGAACTGGATTTACCACTGCTTGAAACTAAAGGTTATATATCTTGCTTGTGCCAAAAGGAGCCAAGATTTTAGGCCACGTGTCTAAATGCATCTTGGAATGGATGGATGTGCTTATTGCCACTGTGGATTTCCCTTTCAGAAACTTCAGCAATTTAGTTCTTCCAGTCTTCCTGCAAGATGAAAAATACCCTTGGACACTGAGATGAGGGAATGGGAAGTTTGTAGTAAGCTTTATGGCAGCAAAGGGAAGGCACTTGTCCCATTACCACCACTGTCTCCAGCATCCACATAATTGGTGGTTCCTGACCAAGATCACTGCCTGTAGACAGCTTGAATATGCTCTAATCTGCACCTGAGTGTTGGAACAGTTCTTGCAATGGACTCTGATGACCAGAAAAAACAAGAGCAATTATAAGCACTGGATCTCAAACAGATGTTGCCAGTCTGAAAATGAAATTATTGGTAAGACAGCCTGGACAGCCTGCTTAAACAGTTGGTCAGGATGAATAGCCCTGTGCCTGCTTGGTTTAAAAGCTTGGAGTCTATAAACAGAGGAGAAAACAGTGTATGAATGATTTCAAAATCATTTGAGGAAATTAATTATCCTTGCAGCAGAGCAGTACTTTGCGTATCTCATGTGCCACAGTCTAATCAGATTACTTGCATAAGAAACTGGGCAATAAAATGGTACAGGCAAGCAGGACCCAGCATTTGCAGATGTCTTCAAGTGTACATTAGGGCTGGAGCCAAGCATCAAGATTATTAATGCTGCCATAACTTTTGATGAGCTCATGAACAGCTCCAGCTCCAAGAAAACTGGCACGCTGGAATTTGTTTGAACCGAGGTAAGAGACTGCTTTGACATCTAAGGGTCCATTTTCTGAATCAAGTGCACCTGGCTCCAGACTGCTTTTCTTTCCCTGGGCTTGGTTCAGTCCTGTTCAGTCATCTCCTTGACCAAGTCACCTCACTCTGTGAGGCATTTCTTGGTTTTCTAACTGGATCTGTGACGATCTTAAGGCTCTTTCCAACCCTAACTATTCTATGAATCTATGATTCTGTTGCTATGGGTGTTCCATAGCCCATTGTCCTTCTTCAGTCAGTGCGCTCTTCTTTCTCATTCCACATGCCCTGGAACTTGCCATGGCACATTTCTCCCTCTACTGTCCTTCAGGTCAATGTTATATCATGCTAACTCCTTCCATCTTTCATTCCACTTACCCAGCTCACTGATCTTTGTCACTGCTGTTTCAAATGAGGGTGCTGAGGCACTGGCACAGGGTGCTCCGAGGAGCTGTGGTTGCCCCATCCCTGGCAGTGTCCAAGGCCAGGTTGGACAGGGCTTGGAGCAACCTGATCTAATGGAAGATGTCCCTGCCCGTGGCATGGGCTTGGAACTGGATGAACTTTAAGGTCCCTTCTAATCCAAACCAGTCTGGGATTCTGTGATTCCTCTTCAAGGAGCATGAGACACAATTGTAATGACACCAACTGTCAGATCTAAGAGGCTTCCAAAATTAGTGGTGGCAATCCCCTTGTCCATACTCATAGCAACACAGACAGGGAGGAACTGCCAAGGCTGAGCACACAGCAAGCTGCCAAACGGTGCCAAGTTTTAAGTCTGCCTCCTTGCATCTCCACCCCTGTGGATGTGTCTCTGCCCACATCTCAGCAGTGCTCAGCAGAAGCTGAGGCCTCATCAATAACCCACAGACCTGCCGCATCCTCCTGGATGTAAGAAGCTGCTTGAGCACAACTTATCTGATCAGGCTTAAAAGTTACATAGAGCATCTCTTCATGTCCCTCCTTCATCACTCCATGTACTTATTCCATATTCCATAGAATCAAACTTACTGCTGGATGCTGTTAGGATTTGCAGTGTAATTTCATTCTTAATATGCTGGGGGAGTTGTGCAGCTCTGGAAAGAACAAGGAAAATTAATCTTTATTGTGGCTTGTGCTTGCTCTACAAAAGCCACTGAAATTGTTGTTCCTTCTGTGCATGCAGCCAAGCTCCTGAGTCTCCCTAAGTGTGGCAAAACACTCACCGCATTGACAACCCACAGCAGTGCTCAGGTGAATCCATTCCCATATACACATGCTGCAAAAACCTGTTCATAACGAGATAGCTCAGTGTCTGATGGCAATTTAAAGAGGAGTTTTGATGGCTGCTGCTGCTGATCTTTGATGGAGGGCTTAAAATATCATCTTAGGTCTCTTTGAATCCATATTAGGTCCCTTGCACAGTTCCAATGCCAAAGACAAAAATGGACTGCTCCTCTACCTCATGCTGTCAGAAGGATGATGCTGGTGGAGAAGCCAGCTGTAAGATGCAGCCCAGCTTCATGTTCCCTCTAGCCCCAAGCAGAGGCCTGGCTGCTGGTGGTGTGAGAAGGGCCTGGCCTGAAGCTGTTTCAAGTTCTTCCCTCTTCTCTTCTGCCTTTTCTGGTTCTCAAAAGTTCTGATGCTCCAGGGCAAGAAAACAAGGAAGCACTGCTCCTTAGCGGTACCATTCACCAAAGGTGCAGGCAGTCTATTTCCTTTCTAACTACAGGGAGTGCAAACCCTGTTATTATTTTACTCACATTAAATATAGCATTTGTTGAGCATGGAGGCTGTGCCTGGCTCGCTGTGATTACCCAGCTGAGCTCTCCAGCTGAAGCAGGGCCAGCATTGCCCTCCTCCAGGTCCTTAGGCTTATGCCTGTCCAACATCACTTCATGCCAGGCTCCTTGGCACAGGGAGAGCCAATGGCTGTTAATGCTGGGTTGCAAGGATTGCACCAAGCCAGGTTGGATGGGGCTTGGAGTAACCTGGTCTACTGGAATGTGTCCCTGCCCATGGCAGGGGTTGGAAGCTGATGAGCTTTGAGCTCCCTTACAATCCATGATTTTATGAAGGCAGGAGCCAGGATGCTGTGCTTCACAGGGCCAGGCAGCCTTATGGAGTGGTCCAGAGCAGCAGCAGGAGATGAGGGACTCTTCTGACTTAAGGAGAGATGAAATGCAGAGAAGAGCTGCTTGATGAGGTGAGGCTGATATCTGAGTACAGCACAGGAAAACCCAGGCAATCTCATGGAAATACAGGTCCAATATGCCAAGCACATGCTGGAAAGGGGATGAACCAAAAGCAGTGAAAGCATCTCCCAGGAGCTGCTTTACTATCACCCAAAGCCACCAGAGCAGAGCCTGTCACACACCCATCCATAGCTTACCCTTTGCTCAGCAGGGGTGGAGAAGTTCCTCTGCTTACTCTTTAATCTCTTAAGAGAGTGCCTGTGTCAGGTTACTCTGCCACTAGATGAGAGATTTCATTAAACAAGCCTTTTAGGACCAGTGGGAAGGGCGCAAACCAGTGGAGTACAAAGAGAAACCTTTGGCTGCCACAGGCTGTGTGTGCAGAGGGATGCCAGCTTCAACGAGAGAGGATCTTCTGACCTTGATCAAACGAAAGAGAACGGAAGTTCACGTTTAATTCTTAGAGATCTTCTTCCTCAAAAGAAATTGCACAACGGAGGCTTTTCTGCTCCAACACTAAGCACCTATCCAGATACAGTCCTGTACCTGGATGAGTACAGGGTACTCATGAGTAAGGATGAGTGTTGTCTCTTTGAGGGAGCAGCAGCCTGGCCATACTCAAACCACTGTGGTGAAGTCCAGAGGGACACATGGGAGGAAAAAAGAGCAAAGATGGGGCTAAGGAGGCCAAAATACACGACCTGCATCACTGGGAATGCAAGAAAATAATGGAGGAGAACAAAAGAGCAGTTCTAAGCTAAGATGCTGAATTCCTCCTGGGAGTATATAGCATCCCAGGGGAGCTGGGCCTTAAAAGATGCTTTGCTTTTATCCCTTCCAGAAGGTATTGGCTTACATATGCCAGCAGGAAAGCAGCCTCCCAGATAATTCCACAGTGTGAATTTGCACAGTGGAAGCCCAGCTGGGCGATTTCCCGTTTCAGCACGTTTCTTTAGTACATGGGTATTTTTTCATCACTGTCATCACCATTTAGCATATGACAGATCTGCTGGAGTGATCAGAGGCAGTTCTGATTCTCACGGGGATCAGCTCTGTTTCCCTGCTAGGGACAGAAAACCCCATTTTCTCCATCTGTTGGGCATAGAAGGGCTTTTTTTGCACCCACAAATACCATTTTCCCATATTTAATTGCTTTGTTTTATAAGCCTGATGTGATGAGGATACCTGTTCCCCTATGTTCTGCTGTCAACATCTGAGAAACATCTGGCTTTGCCTAGCCCTAAGATTTCCAACTCTGGACAAGTTCTTTAGTCACACACTGGCACCTCTTCAGGCAGTGCTGCTCTCACCACATGTAGTATTAACACCTTTAAGTTATACCTCTCATTCCTTTGCACCCACTAGCATTTTGAGGTGTTTACTGGACTCTAATATATGAGAACCACTTGTGGATTGTTGAAATAACAGTATAACTTAGCTCCTTCGTAACAATTTGCTGCTGTACATCCCACCTCCATTTCAAAGAGGATGCCAGCTCTGTCTGGTAGGTGAAGCTGATGCGGGAAGATACCAGAATTATTGTGGAACCAGGTTTAAAGCAAAGTCTGAGCCCTTGGAATCCTTTGGCCATGCTCTGTCCCTCTGACCCCTCCCCAGGCCTTGGGGACCTGCTCCTCTCTCATGCCAGACCATGATACTCCTCTGTTTCCTCACTCCATGACCAATGGTGTTAATCTCTGGTGCTCCCTTTGCCCATGTCACACAGCAGTTTGTCCCAGTACCAAGCCTGTTGTTTGCACAGGCCATTCATTAGAGATAAGTAGAGCAGGGAGCAATGAATGTTGCTAATTGCATATAATTACAGATCCCAATTATCTTATGCTGTATGTGTGTGTCTGTTTATAAGGCAATTACACAATAAATAGCATGCAATTAGAGTGATCTACGCTGAAGGGCTGAACTTGTCACTGAGTGCTGAACTGGATGGACTCCAAATGAGGATGCCACCTCTTTTCATTGGATTTTCTCCAGAATCCAGATCTTGTCAGGCTCTTCAGCTTCAACCTGACCATTGTAGGTGATTTTCACAAGCTTGTCTTGTTCTGCTGCCCCTGCAGCAAACAGATGTCTCAGTAAAGCAATGTCACTACTAACTATACCCTTCCCTTATCTTCCCTTCTCCTTTCTCTCTTGGTTTAAGCATATGTACTGCCCAGAACTACGTGGCACAGCTTTAGGTCAGGGTCCTACTAAAACAGGGCTTTGATGGCAGCCTAAGGAGGTGGTGAGTGATTAGCTGATGCCAGATGTTTATGCTGTTCCTGCATGAAATGAGTTTGCAGGTCTTGGTTTGGATAGAAAAAACCACTGTATGCATGTGCAGCTACATTGGGAGTCTCAGGGGAGTTAAAGTGGTGTCTCTCTTGGTCCTGCTTGCTAGAATGGAAAAGGTTATCTGTTTTTACAGTGCTCTGAAGAGGGAGGGTCAATTGGCTGCAGCTCCAAAACACTGGTTCAGTATGAAAGTCAGGAAGGAAGCATTCTCTACTGCTGTCTTTTCTCTCAGTTCAAGGAATAAGCAAACCTCAAGTGCTCACAATTGACAATCTAGCCCTTTACCACATGTGCATCTTTAAGCAATAGAGATGATGTTGGGTCAATAAAGTTTCTGCTAAGAATAGCTTAACAAATACTGCTTCAGGACTCCTATAGCGTTTACCTGTGAGCTTCTCACATCCTATCTAGTGAGGACACTCAAACGGGCACATTGTTGAATACAACCACTCTTTTGTCTGGCTATAAATCTGAATTCACATTGGACTTTGGATGCATCACAAGAACGTGTTAGATGAACTCTGGCTGTAAAACTTTCCTGCTTGGTCCTGCAGTTTGATAAAACCGTCATATGGTTTGGAGGGGTTTTGCTTTCTACTCTGAGATTTTGCTGCATAAACCAGTATCTCAGTTGAGTTTGTAGCACAGAGGTGCTATTGCTGGCAAACTGAATGGCACTGAGACCTGGAAACACTTTTCTGCCCAGTGGAAAGGTGGTACCTTACTATCCTCAGGGAAGCTTTCTTTTATAGCACTGAATGGCTGCTGATCCTTCAAAGATCTGCCTAGCAGGAGGGAAAATAAAAGGCCTTTAAGGAATGTTTTAGAAACTGAGAAAGCCTTACTAAAGACACCATGAGAGGGTTTAAAGAAGGACACTAGCACAGCTGTATGCAAGAATAGGAACTGGGTTATTATCACATGTTAAACAGAATTTCCTCCTTGAAACTCTCTAGACTCACCATTCCTGGAAGCGTTTACAAACTGTGTAGACGAGGCCCTCAGTGACATGGGTTAGTGGTGGCCTTGGCAGTGCCAACAATGGAACAGTTGGACTTGATGAGCTTAAAGGTCCTTTCTAACCTGGTTTATTCTATGATAGTGACATGATTCTATGATAAATGGTATCATAGAATGTCCAGCCTAGAACAGCTGGACACAGGAGGCTCAATGGGTGTAGAAGATTTATGGTCTTGTCAGCAAATATCCATCAAGGGAGTTACTCATGAAGCCTAAAGCAGCGAATGTCCCTCTTCAAGGAGATTATATTCACTGATTATAGAGGGAGAAACCAGCTTTCTTATCCTACCTGTGGTGTCCATGCTGTCATCATTTGAGTGATTCAAACACCCATCCTCTGCTGCAGTGGTGCTTTCTCCTTAGCTGTGCAAACGGTGGATCATTATCTGATCAGAGATAGTTTGTCACAGCTCAAGACTGGAAATGGCAACCTAGACATGGAAGGGTTTATTGCTCACACCCAGCAAAATGTCACACACCTATTTGTGCAGAGCAAAATCCCACAGCTTCCCCAAAAACCTTGGTTTGAAGGGGAAGTTGAGTGATGTGGGCATCATACTTGTTTGGGAATAAAAACAACAGCATTCTCACATTCCTACACTGCAAGTATCTGAAAGTCATTAAAGGGTCAGCCACAGACTGTGCTCAGCATCCACACTGATGTGTTTGCAGGGCCCATTTGGCAGGCCTTTCAAAACAGGATAAAAAAGGCTTTTAATTTTTTGGTGTTTCACAAATCCCAAAGGAAAGAAAATCCTGCCAATAAATGTTTCTTAGAAATTAGCTTAGGCTGCTCTAAGCCTGTTCAGCTTTCTGAGTTTATAACATCAAAGGGGTAGGAAATGCCTACAAATTTCTCCATTTTGGAGATAAGAGACAGACTTCATGGAAACATAGAATAATTTGGGCTGGAAGGGACCTTCAAAGGTCATCTAGTTCCTGCAATGGGAAGGGACATCTTCAACTCAAGCAGGATTTGACAGAAAGAGGTGAATACAGTCACCGTGAAAGCGAAGCCCAGTGAAGCTGTGTTTGCTAGGAGCCCCTAGATTGTAGGTCCCTCTGAAAGTGTGTCTGCTTGTTGTACCCCAGCTTTGGTCCTTCACAGTGAAAAAGGACAACCGCTCTTGCATCACACTGCTCAAATCCAGCTCTCCACTGAGTGAGAAAGGAACCCCTACAGCATCCCAGGCTTTGTCCTGGCACTATTGCTGGTGATTGATCATGTCCCATGTCTCATTTGCTGGACTTTTGTTCAATTTTGACTTTTTTAGTACTCATAAACCCAGTCAAATGTAGCCCTGCATTATAGAGGAAAATATTTATAATCATTAGAAATAGAACATAGAAGGTACCAAGGAGACCTCATAACACTCTTTTAATGCCTAAAGAGGGCCTACAGATATGTGGAGAGGGACTTTTTACGAGGGCATGTAGTGATAGGACAAGTGGGAATGGCTTTAACCCAAACAGAAGGGAGACTAAGGCTAGACATCAGGAAGTTCTTCCCTGTGAGGGTGCTGAGGCACTGGCACAAGGTGCCCAGAGAAGCTGTGGCTGCCCCATCCCTGGAAGTGTTCAAGGCCAGGCTGGACGGCACTTGGAGCAACCTGCTCTGGTGGAAGGTGTCCCTGGCAGGAGGTTGGAACTGGATGAGTTTTAAGGTCCCTTCCAAAACAAACCATTCTATGATTAATATGAAAAAGAATAGTGGCTTACCATGAATCAGTAACTATGACAGGCATTTCATGTCATCCGTGCTTTAGTTAAGCTAAGTGGAATTTAGGTGGTGGACAAATACTGTAGGTGAGTGACAGGGATGAGTCATGACTTTCCGTGAGAAAAGTGCAAAAGGCCCAGCTTGAAGCTAAGTACCACCAGACATACCCTTCACCTTATTTAGACTAAGGTAAGGTGTCAGGAACATAATTAGCTTATCTGGAGTTCAATATTCTGTGTAATTGAATGAGATCATAAAAAAAGGGGTCTTACACTGAGTCTGAGTTCCTCTGACCCATGTCATAGAATCATAGAATCGTAGAAGAGTTTGGGTTGGAAAGGACCTTAAGAACACCTAGTTCCAATCCCCTGCCGTGGGCAGGGACAACTCACACTAGGCCATATCACTCAAGACTCCATCCAACCTGGCCTTGAACACTGCCAGGGGTGCCCTTGCAGAGATTCTTATTTGCAGCATCTGATCCTTTCCTAAATCCTAATCTCTGAGTTTAACTGATGCAAGACCTTCTTCCTCAGCAAGGATTCCCTTTAATGTCTCTGAATTCATCTTTATTTGAGTTTATGTCTACATTCCTTCCTTATTTTCATTATACAGCCACACAAACTCCATTTGCATTGATTCCCAACATACCAGCAAACGAACTTGTGTTGCATCTGCAGCACATTGCCCTTTGCTGCGTAGTCAGACTGTTAGTAAATCTACTCACCTGCTCCCATGAAAACCAACTCTCTTTGTGGTGGTTTAAGTGAACTTTGTGGCTTTCCAGCTAATGTCTGGGGGCTAACACATCTCTTGATACCATCCTCCTCAAGGCAGGAGACAGTCTTCAAGCACAGGAGTCTGAGATGAGCACACAGCTGTGTGTTTCTATTCATACAGGCGTTGCTGTCTGTCAAACACATAATTGGATATATATCCATACATTTGCATGAGGAACCACAGGAACTGCCTCCAGGAGCACAGTCTCTGCATTTCAGGAGCTTCCTTGCATCCCTTTTCCCAGCCTCCAGAGCTTCCCAGAGGATGTCTCTGTGCCCAGAGCAGTCATGGCTGCAGATTCAAGTGGAAAGTGAATTATGGTTAATAAAGACAATAGAGGAAAGAACTGTGCTTTGTCCTTGTGGTGTTAGGCAATTACTGCCCAGCTCATTTCAGAGGTACATGCTTTTCTCCTCATGTGGAACTAGAGAGCATCCTACACTGCCAGTATTCACCTTTCAGCCCAGGACCTCTCTTTTAATCCTGGTGCTCCATGGCTGTCTCTGGTGCATATGTAATAAATATTTAAATGCTAAAAGAACTTTGCACACTTCATCTTGTAAAATCACATTGCTGTCAGCATGCTCCTCCCATGCAGTGCTGATGGCAAAGTGCCTTATCTCCTCTGAAAGCTTTTTTGACTCCCAGCTGTATTCTCTCTTGTTTTTTAGCCAGGCTTTCAAAGTGACACACACAAACAACCAGCTGCTAGATATTTATGTGGAACGTTAGCCTTGCAATTAAAGACAGATAAAAGAAGCTCTATGTTGGGGTTCTTCTGAGCTTTATTACTGCCTGCTCTGCTCCATTCCTGAGTTTCTTTGGAAAGTGACCTGTATTAGGGGGCTCAGCTGCAAACAGATCCCATTGATCACCAGCTGCCTAAGGAATTATCCATGCTAAGCCATACGAGTAAAGTCATGCAGAAGGTTATGAGTGATTCCCAAATCCTTTCCACTGCTTCTTCCTTCTGGGCACATAAGCATGGTCAAAAAAAGCTGGAGCTGAAGCCCATCTACAGGGACAGAAGTTACACTCTCATTGTCCTTCTAGTGGGTTACTTACTATGCCTTAGGTATGAGAAGGACACAGTGCCTCCTGCTTGGGTCAGACTGATCCATATACCTGCTTCAGCCTGTATCCCTTCTCGTCAGGATTTAGCCTGCCAAATTCCAGTGTTGGAAGCACTTTCTAAGCATTTATCACTCAATCCTAACCAAGTTCTTGTGGGCCCAACAAGCAGAGGTAGAAAGAATGAACTTTGAGGACCATGACTAGCAATGAAGTGCAGAGAATAGGATATGCTATGATGTGAACCATATGCCAAACAACTAGGGAAGACTTTAAAGGAAAAATAGATTGTCAGGATTAGGATGTTTCTCAAGAACCTTGCAGTAACCACATTTGCTGTGATGCAGTAGTTGAGGTATCAGTACTGAACACATCTCTAAGCAGTGGTGCATATACCCCATGGCAGTGAGGTTGGAACCAAATGATCTTTAAGATCCCTTCTAACCCAAACCATTCTATGATTCTACTTTCTAATTTCAGAGAAGGGAGTGGAAATGTCACTTGCTCAATACTCTGCATCCAGTTGGTGAGCGACTAGAGCCTGGAAAGAAAGAGATCACCAAGGCAGCAGAAGAGCCCAGCCTGCTGTTATGCTTCCAGTATGAAGAATGAATCCTCTCATCTTCTACCCAAAAGGATGCTTGAAAGGCTCACTAATGGTTGCCTTGTGGCTGGCAGGAGTTCATGTGGCACCCAGCAAGAGCCAGGAATGCAAATCACACATTTCCTTAAGCCAAGAGACTTAAGGATCTGTTACTGTTCGCTGTGGTCAGTGGAGAAGGGAAGCCAACGCAAAGCTGAATGTGGGGAAGGAAATGTTTTCCTTCCAGCCTTCCAAAGCATTTCACCACCAAAACCTCACAGCGCTCCCATGGTGATTTTATTATTTCCATTTTAACATATGAGGAGACTGAATGACACTGTGGCACACAGAGTGAAAAATATGTTTCCTGGTTTCTATTTCTAGCGCTGTGTCTAGCTATTTGTCTGATCTCCAAACCAGATACTTACCCTGACCAACAGCACTTCATTATATCTCTCAGTAAAACAGGAGTAAAAAAGAACTGCTCTGTAAGGGGACTGTGAATGTTCCTTTCGCTGCTTTTAAAGTAGTTCTTGATCTGTTTTGAACAATGATGTATATATCAAAATCATCTAATTACTATTAATTTATACTTCATAAAGAGAGAGCTCACATGGCAAGGAAATGAAGTCAGGAACCACTCGAGTTCTCACACCCTTTGATAGGCTTTCTCTGCCTGGGTGGACAAGTAGTTGGTGGTTGGACTCCAACAGCTTTGCCATCTGACAGGATTTAATTAAGCTCTACTTCTGCACATCAGGGTGGCTGTTCCTACCCACTGGCATCAGCACAGGCCATAGAGCAGGAAGGAGAACTGGCTCTGCAAGGCCTTTTTGGCTTCCCTTTCTCCCTTGATCCAAAGCCAAGACATCTCCCTAAGTGCCTGACAATTGCTGAGGATGCTCCTCACTCACAGCAAGACTGGTGGCACTCATCAGGCTTCCCGCTGGGCTATGGATGGACAGTGTTGACAGCAGAGCACCAGAAATCGCTGCCTCATGAAAACTGAGATATCTCATAGGAATAGTTGGTGTCAGTTTAAAGGAAACATGTTGACTGAAAGGGTTTCATAAGCAACGCTCTAATTTCATTTTGGTTTGAGTTTTGTGAACTACTTTGCTGTCTTGACAAAAAGTTTTAGCTACCAATTGGTTTTAATTGTGTGAACATACAACAACACATGAGAAGGTTTATTAGGAAATACATGTTATGTTTTTATCTATACCATTGATAAAATCATGGAATGGTTTGTGTTGGAAGGGAACTTAAAGCTCATCCAGTCCCAAAGAAATGGTATGGGCAGGGACACCTTCCACTGGAGCAGGTTGCTCCAAGCACTGTCCAACCTGGCCTTGAACACTGCCAGGGATGGGGCAGCCACAGCTTCTCTCGGCACTCTGTGCCAGCGCCTCAGCACCCTCACAGGGAAGAACTTCTGCCTTATATCTGATCTAAATATACTCTATTTCAGTTTAAAGCCATTCCCCCTTGTTCTGCCCATAGCCTATTCATTTAGCTGGGTTACAGAGAGTGAACACTCCCCAGATGAGACTTCAGTGAAAAGCTGAAGGAGGTTTTAGCAAGTGAGTTCCAGGACAGAAATTGTTCCCTTCACTTTCTTTCAGAGTCATTATCTCCAATTCATGTGTGGAAAGCAAAGCTTCTAATTAGACACTGCAACGAGTGCATTTTTTATAAATAGCACCAATTGTTCCACTGGGACATTCTCATCTGAATCAGCTCCTATTCAGCTCTGCAGGCTCTGTCTTCCATGTGCAAGAAGGATATGTTTACTGATGAAACCCAAGTAGATTGCATGCGACACAAAGGCTGAGGCATTAGAATGGCATTGGAGAAATCTGGGTTGTGCTGCTGGTTGACATTGGTTTCACCTGCTGTGTCATCCTGAAATTGCTTAACTTCAATTCCACACCTTTTTCATTCCTGAGTCCCTGGGACAAAACCTCTGGTTAAGGGTTGTTGCTACCATGGACCAGTCCCACTGCGCATGGATGAGTTGCTGTGAGACAAAAAGCAATTTCAGAGCCACTCTTAGGTGCACTTCCAGTTTTGAGTCCCAAACCAGATATTCACTTCAGACCAGGTCATCATTGGCCCTGATGGATTTGAGTTGTGGAGTGCATTGCTTCTCAGTCAGTAGGAGAGAACATTTACATACAATCATTGAATCCTTTGTGTTGGAAGGGACCTTAAAGTTTATCCAGTTCCAATCCCCTGCCATGGACAAGGGCACCTTCCACTAGACCAGGCTGCTCCAAGCCCAATCCAACCTGGCCTTGAGCACTGCCAGGAATGGGGCAGCCACAGCTTCTCTGGGCACCCTGTGCCAGCGCATCAGCACCCTCACGGGGAAGAAATTCTTCCTTATACCTAATCTAAATCTTCCCTCTTTCAGTTTAAAGCCATTTTGTTTGTCCTACTGCTACAGGCCCTTGTAAAAAGCCGCTCTCCAGATTTCCTGTAGGCCCCATTAGGTATTGGAAGCTCCTCTAAGGTCTCTCTTGAGCCTTCTCTTCTCCAGGCTACACCAGCCCAGCTCTCAGCCTGTCCCTGGGGCAGCTTTGGAGAGCCCTGACTCTGAAAGCCACTGCAGTCCAGTGTCAGAGGCTGTGTTTATGTGGCAGTGAGTCTGTGACAGAGAGGAACTCTCAAGCATGCCTGAGGCAAGCGATTCACAGGCTGCTCAGTTTATGAACACATCTCAGCCGGGAGCATGTGTTTAATTGCTCAATGTACTGTAACACCCGTCGCTTCCTGCATTATCCACTTGCCCCAGCTCTAGAGCTGCCACCTTCTCAAAACAGTCATTTCATGGAGTGAATTGCTGTGCCGTGATTATCTTTTCATGCAATTAATATTTTCCCAGCAAATCATGGATCATGCTGCCTTCTCAATAGCTAAAGCAATCAATGAGACCCAGCCAGCAGCTATGGCTGAATGAGTCACTCTGCTGGAGGAAACGAGAACATCTTTGTATATACACCCATTATGCTGTCATTTGCTGGTTGATACTTTGGGCAGCCGGTACTTGTCTATTATTCCTGTTATGGAGCTAGACCAGCTCTCTAAACCTGCCAGGTCAAGAGGCTGTATGTTGGGGACTTTGTCATAGAATCATAGAATGGTTTGGGTTGGAAAGGACCTTAAAATCATTCAGTTCCAACCTCCTGCCGTGGGCAGGGACACCTCACACTAGAGCAAGTCACCCAAGACTCCATCCAACCTAGCCTTGAACACTGCCAGGGATGGAGTATTTACCACTTCTTTGAGCAACCTGTGCCAGTGCCTCATCACCCTCACAGAAAAGAACTTCCTCCTTATATCTAACCTGAACTTCCCCTGTTTCAGTTTAAACCCATCACCCCTTGTCCTATCACTACAGTGGCTGATGAAGAGTCCTTCTCCAGCACCCCTGTACTCCCTTTTCTCATCCTGGCAATCATCTCTGCCCCAGCCTTGAGAATCCCAGGCTGGTTTGGGTTGGAAGGGAACTTAAAACTCATCCAGTTCCAACCTCCTGCCACAGGCAGGGACACCTTCCACTAGAGCAGGTTGCTCCAAGCCCCATCCAACCTGGCCTTGAACGCTTCCAGGGAAGAGGCAGCCACAGGTTCCTCGGGCAGCCTGACCCAGCAGGCTCTCTCCTGGCCAAGCAGTGGATGGGGAAGGTGCCTGCTATAAAACCATAGCCCACTTCTCTAATAGGGTTTATGAAGTCCAGAGAGCTACTCTGTGCTCTGTATCTTATTAGAGCACTTTTACACCCTTCTTCAAAAAGAAAAACCAGACATCCATAGGGCAAATTCTGGGTCATTTTTTAAACACATACACATCAGCCCTATACACTTTTCAGCACTCGTGTCACAGGCATGTTTCAGGTCATTCCTCCTGGTCCAGCTCCATTATGGGAATGACAGCCAAGTATCCACAGCTTCTGCGGCCTGTCACAGCTGGTTTTGCTGAGTGAGGTCAAAAAGGCTTTCTGGAGCTGTCTGCAATACCACCTTGGTATCATCCTTATCTGAGAGAGCTAATGTGGAAACTTGCAGGGTACAAAGAGTTCAAGTGCTATGAGCCTTTAAAGAATAAACCAAACATTGAATCTCTTTTGTCTGCATTTACCCATCTGATTCTATGTGAAGTTGCTTTGAGTCCCCTTTCATCTCTACTGTCTAAAGAGATAGCTTTGTCACCAGCATGTTGTTTGGTCTTTCTGTTCACTGTCTTTCCAGGCAGCAAGAAATATGAGTTGTAAGGGAGGCATCTGAAGGACATGAAGGCTTCTGGCTTAGCTCAGGAAAGCACTTGTGTATATATCTTAAGAGAGATGGAAACTTTTGTACGTCTGCAAGAAGCAGACAAACAGAGAGGAGATGAGACATAGCCTGATGTGCTGTGGTTGCTGAGGGGTGGGATAAAGAGAAGCTTCAGGAGCCCTGAAGGTAGGGGTCAGGACTGGGAATTTGAAATGCTGCAAAACAGGGTAAGGAGCGGGCAGCAAGAGCAGGAGGCTAAGTGTAGCTGGAGAGATTGGGGAAAGCATCACTAAAGCCTGACAAGGAAATCCAGGCAGAAGAGGCACAGGTTGCTTGGACGGCTATTTAGCTGGCAAGCAAGGAAGACCTGGAGCTAGGAGAAAATAACAATGGAAAAAAAAAAAAACAAAATCCAGGTACTGATGGTTGAAATTCCCTTCCTGACCCAGTTTTGTGTCATTTTTATCCTAAGATTGTAATGTCACCTCTCCAAAGTAAAAACTGAGGACATGGACTTAAAAAGGAGGTGGCAGTGAGCAAGGGGCCCTCAAAATCTACTGATCACACCATTCATGTATTGAAGTCTTGATTTCAGCCACAAGAACGCTCCAGGTCTGCTGAATTGTTGTGCGGCTTTTAGTCTGAAGCTGCTGGCCATAATTTTACTCAAAGAAATCCCTCTGCATAGTTTGTACATTGCTTTTGTAGATGGGATTAGTGGTGAGTCCACCTATATTATGGTTTCTTCCACTCAGGAAGCTTGTGTACAGACACACTTCTGCATACAAAACAGGGCTCAGGAGGCCTTGTGATGCCCTTCCCTGGATGCTTTTATTGCTGCCTATTGAACCACAGATATCTGAGAAAGACACAGACCATGCATTAGCTTCCTCCTTTCCCCAGAACTAAGCAAGATCCAGCAGAGCAATACAGATGTCTGCTTTCCACATGGCCCTCCAGTTAATGTTTCTTTTGGGAGGGGAGAAAATCAGCCCACCAGTATTATTTATTAACATCTACTTCATGCCACATCTGAATTTCTGACCTACATTTTGCTTGCTCAAATAGCTCATGGAAGGAGAATTGTGCCTAGAGTAAGGACTTCAAGTTTAGGTCTATTAATTATTAATTGCTCTATTTATTTATTCAAAGGCCCTGGTGAAATGGGAATATTAGCTGTGTTCCTTCCTCATGAACTCATTTTATTGCCTGCTCTCATCTGTCTTTGCATATGTTCTTCTCCAAAGAAACCAGTCCAAAAGTGTGTGTGTGTGTTTCTGGAAAGAAAGGGACAGTTTTATGCAGCCAGGTCAGAGTACAGCCACATACATGCTTTCCATACACCACTTTGTGGAACAACAAGCTGGCAGACAGAGTGAAATATTAGCTTCATTTCCTGCAGGTCGGAATTTAAAGAAATAAAAGCCAAGGATGAAGAGGTTGAATTGAGAACAACAAACACCAAAGCTACAGAGACTCTGCCGGTCAAAGAATGTCTTCCACAGCAGTGATTTATTAATCGGGAAGATGCTGAAGAAGATTCTTGTCCATCAAGGCTATTCACTTATAAGCCCCTTTGGTTGTTCAGGGTTTGGAGGATGAATCTGTGCAAAGCAGTGACATTCTTATGTCATCCCAGCATATTCTGCCTCCATCGTGCATTCAGTTTCTTGGTGACACAAAAGAGCAGGAGTCTACAACCTTCCCTTTTGTGCTTTCCTTCCCATCATCTGCAGCAGACTGGTGTGTCTAACAGCAGTGGGCGAAAACAGCCCTGCTCTGTGTGTGCTGCAGACAACAGCCATAAAGAGCCTCCCAGCTCAAGCAGGACTGGGAGCAAACCTTGGTTGCACATTTCTTTGAGGCCAGTGCTCCTGCAATGTGCTGCTTGAACACTGAAGAGAAGAAACAGCTACTTCTGGAGAGGGCTTCAGGGGCTGCTCTGAACACACATCACAAAATGGAACAAAAAGCCCATAGAAACCAAAACCTCTGGGGGCATTCAGGGAAGAAGGGCTGTATTCAGACCTGCTCTGAGCCTGTTCAAGTGGAATCTACTGATGGTGACACCACACACATTTCCTGGGACACAAGAGCACTGTATTCTTGTACTTAGCATCACCTACTAATCCAGGAAGAGTAAAGAAACCTTCTTGTATCTCTACTTGCACATAACTTGATTTAGTTTCAAGGCAGACAACCCAGCTGCAGGTTGGTGGCCTTCAGACATTTATGAAGCTGTAGGCATCAATGTCAATAGTCCTCATCTCTCTCCTCCAAGCAGCTCCTGGAACATCATCCAGCATTTCAACCCAGCATCACATACACTCCTTTATTCTGGGTTCAGGAATGACTTTTCATTGAGTGCACTATATTTCCCCTCCTGTAAGCATTTAGGTATTCCTGCTGTGTACATACTGCCCCAAGGGCTTTTCCTAGCAGGTCCTGGGTTATAGTTATTTTCTTCCTCTCAAGCATTGTCATACTGAGGAAATAAGCATAAGGTTTCTATCCAGAGTCCTGTTCTGCTCTTTTTGGGTGTTCTGGCAGCTCAGATGAGGGGAGAAACAAAGTGACCCTCTCCTCATTGTGCTGCTGACAGCCTGAACTCCTCTCCTTCCTCTCCCTGCCACATCCTGCCATGCTCATTGACCCCAAACCACACCAACTGCTCCATCAATAAGCTGTTTGCTGCCTGTGGCTCAATGTATCATCATGCTGTGAGGAAAAAAAAGCAGACATACATCCCTTTAGCAGGCTGCTTGTTTCAGTGCTTTAACTGTGCACAGAGATGCTGTGATTAAGTTAAGGGATTATATCCATCACTCAGTGAGAGTGCAGATAAAGACATAACTGCAGGTAATGGCAATGTGAAGTTGTGCAGACAGGGCAATACATAGGAACAATATCTGCTGAAAGCAAAGCAGAGGAATAATCTCAAGGCTAAACCAACCACATTTGCCTCCTTTGGAGGTAGTTAAGGCAAATGATGTGGTGGGAGCAGGTCCAGAAGTCTCAGAAGCAGATCCTGGCTTGTTTGGTGTTTAGGCATGGAGCTGGGTCCTTCCTCAGCTCCAGGCTTCCTGCCCTATCACAGGACTATGGAAAGACCAGCACCCAGCCAGTCAGTGCCACAGCAGCTCAGGCATCACCTATGCAGAGACGTGTCAGGAAGGACCCAGAGTGTCTCACAAACCTTGACCCATTGCATTGGCCCCACTGCTCTGAGGTGCTGGAGGTAAAAATAACCAGTGCTAACACACATTGGAAATACAAAGCGAGGAGGAGGCTTAGTAAAGGTCAAAGTAGCAACAAGCAGCAGCAAACTCCACACCATCTCATTACAGCCTACAAGTAAAGACAACTTCTTCCGTGCCTGAGTGGTGCATCTTCTCCCTGCTCATCTTGCAGCCTCCCCACCTCTGCCCATTAGCAAGCTCCAGCTTCTCCACTGAATCATAGAATTAACTACATTGGAAATGACCTTTCAGCTCATCAGCTCCAAACATTCCCCAGTACTACCAAGGACACCACTAACACATGGCACTGAGGGCCTCCTCTACACGGTGTGTGAACATTTGTATGGATGGTGACTCCAGCACTGCCCTGGGCAGCCTGTTCCAATGCCTGAGCACCCTCTGGGGAAGGAATTGTCCCTCATCTCCATCTAAACCTGCCCTGGTGCAGCTTGAGGCCGTTTCCTCTTGTTCCATCCCTTATTCCCTGGGAGCAGAGCCCAGCCCCCTCCTGGCTCCATCCTCCTGTCAGGCAGTGGTAGGGAGCAGTAAGGTCCCCCCTGAGCCTTCTCTTCTCCAGACTAAACCCTCAAGTCCCTCAGCTGTTTCCCATTACACTTGTGCTCCAGATAGGTATTCCCTCTCACCCACCCCTTCCCCACCCCTGTATGCTGCTATTTCCTCTCACTTCTGCAAACTCAGTTTCCCCCTTGGTCAGTGAAATTCCTCCCTATGCCCAGGAATCATCATTTGACCCAGAATGCAACCACCAGCACCAGGGAGCAGGCACTCAACCATGGAGACCACAGCCTGTGATAAACTGCCAACAGATAAATACAAGAAGCATCATCCATCACAGCAGACAAGCCCCTGATGTTTGATGCAGGTATGTGTGTCTGTGCTTTAACCCAAAGGCAGATAGTTGAAACATGGGGATGTTGGATACGGCAGCTCCAATTCAGACCTATGCTCATTCCTGAGGATAACAGCGCTCTGCAGAGGTGTTTGGCTGCACAATTCCCAGCCCATCATTTTGTTTCAGATTGTTTTGCATCCACACCGTTCGGGCCTGTGGATGTGGAACTGGTGAGTAGGCGTTCTCCCTCTAGCTGCCTGTATGCTTGAAATGTTTAAGCTGAAGAATAATGACTAGCAGAAGGTGAATATTGAATCTTATGCTTCTGGTATCAGCTTCCAAGCAAGTAATAACTCATGGCAGATATAGTGCATCTCCAAGAGGTTCTAAGTATTTTCACGTTAGATTCCAAGGTAGAATTGCTTTTCTTTATGGGTTTTGGTTGGGGTTTTAAGTCTTTTTTCTGGTGAGTCCATGTTTTACTCAGTAGGTTTCAGGTGGGAAGCAGGGGTTGGAATTTCCCTCGCCACTGCTCCTGCATGGGGGTGGTTGCACCTTCCACAAACTAAATCTGGATGAAAGCACATTTATTTCACAGGATTTTAAAGAGAACTCTATGAGCTATTCTCTGTGTGCTTGCATGGTTGCGTGTGAACACACAGGGAACAAGGCCAGTGGGCTGTAGGAGCATGGCACTGAAGTAAATGCTCCATATGCAGTATAACCATGCAGGAAAGCAGTTTGATGGGGACAGGGGAGTTGGATTTGCTACACCTCAAATGTCATTTTTTTTTAGCAGGGAGGGGTTTTCACAGAGCTCTGTGTAGGCTACATAGAGGACAGAGCCAGGCACAGGGGCAGTCTGCACCTGGGGACATCAGCATCCCATGGGAAGTCAGGCCCTGCTGGGAAACAGAGAGAGAAAGCCCCTGAAGCAGAATGGGGTTTCATCCCACATATCACCAGCTCCCAGCTCTGCTGCAGCAGCTTCGCCTCTAAAGGAGAGGCCACAGAGTTTCCCATAGCAACCTTTTTCAATAACAGGCAAACAGAGCATCGGCTGCCCCTGAAGATACCAAAAGAAGGTCAAGCTGCAGGAAGAGCCTTCACGCTTCACCCACCTTGTCTGCAATCTAATTCTGTTTTCACAACAACCCGTGCCTCAGCTCTGCCTCTTGTCCTGGTTTCCATCTCATCCCCTTACAAAGCAGCCTGTCAGTGCTGCTGTGGTTGGGAGAAAGCCTCAAAGCACCGAGTGGTACAACACCTCCCTTCATGCCTCCTCCACCCCTAAACGTCTTGGACATCCCTCATTTCTTCCATTGTGGGTGCTCACCCTTCTTTCAAAGAGAAACAGGGGCCAAGCTCAGTGCTGACAGCCTGGAGAAGAGAAGCTGTGCAGAGACCTCAGAGCAGCTTCCAGTGTCTGAAGGGGGCTACAAGGATGCTGGAGAGGGACTCTTCATCATGGACTGGAGTGATAGGACAAGGGGTGATGGGTTCAAACTGAAACAGGGGAGATTTAGCTTAGGTATAAGGAAAAAGTTCTTTCCTGTGAGGGTGATGAGGTACTGGCACAGGTTGCCCAGAGAGGGTGTGAATGGGTTAAGGGCCATAAAAGACATCTGGATGGTACCAAGGGGAAAATTAGCAGAGTAATTGTGACTGCTTGGGATAAAACACACAAAATATGAACATCTTTTTCCCTTCTCCTCACATATGTACTTTACATTTTTAATAAAGACTGGCTTAATTTTTAATTGTCTTCTATTTGTTTCCTAAGCCTGAAACTCTACAGAAAATAAATGTGCCATTCAGACCAGACTGCCAAGTGCTGCTGGCTTTATTTATATAGCCCCAGCACCCTCACTGAGTTATTACTTCGGAGCAGAGCTGGCTCTGAAGAAGCTATTACCTTGGTGTGAGGGCATTGTTGAGCAGTCCCTATGTGCACCCAAGGCCGATGAGATTTGGAGTGTGGGCTGGAGGATATGTTCTTTCCAACACCCTAGCCTATCCAGGGGCCTCCTCTGCATTCAGCTCCTGATGTGGGAGGGCATTCAGGGGCTGCCTGGACCCCTGAGGTTTAGAGGACTAACATCCATTATATTTCATGTGTTGGCTGGGGATGGGAAAATCTCTGCCTAGCTTCCCCAGAGGAAACCTACTGCATCAGCACACAGCCTCCCTTTGTCAGAGAGAGAAAATGAAACAGCCCTGGTAGGTCCCTTCTGGGCCATTTCCCTGAGAAAATCCAGTGGGAGATTCTCTCTTCTAGCTCTTTTCTTCTGACACCTTTTCAGTCTTGCAATTTGGCTTCCCACCTTATCCCTGTGATTCTGTCTCACAACCAACCACACATCCAGCATCCATATGTTCCCTCCTAAAGCTTTCTGGTGCTTCCCTGGTTTAGTGCTGTCATTTCCAGATGGAGGTTCCCCTTCCATTCAGTTAGAAGCTCTCCCTCCCCCCTACTGTCCCGTAGGCTGATGGATGCTGTACTGGGGCTCATGCATAGCTTACACCAGTGTTGTAACTTGGCCTCTCATCATACAATGCATTGGGTTGGAAAGGACCTTAAGATCATGTAGTTCCAATCCCCTGCCATGGGCAGGAACACATCCCACTAGACTAGGTTGCTCAAAGCCCTGTCCAACATCTCATCTCATATATCCATCCCTGAAATGCTTTTGCAGCTGCTTTCTGAGCTCAGTCGAGGTTACTAGCATCCTTCTAGTGCCACATGTCCTGATACTAAGGCAGCAGCTCTCATTATCCCTTCCTCCACATCAGTGTGGCTCCTGCCAGAGGGCTTAATCTAGGCAAATCCAAGCAGGATGCTCTGAACAGACAACTGTCATCCCTTCCCACGCTGGGAGTGAGCAATGGGACTGCTGTTGGCTGCTGGTAGATATGACACATAACAGATAAACCCAGTGATTGAAGAGATTATGAGCAAAGGGGTTGAGCTGGGAAAGAATTCCTTTGTGGACTGGCAGCAGTTCTGTTTGCCTGTGTGTGATCTGTTGACTGCCATGAGATCCTGCGGATATATAACTCCTTTGCAACCATCTAACACAACATACAGGCAGTTTCTGCTGTGGGCTGAAAGAGCCCAGAGCTTCCCTGCAGCTTGAGGAAGGTGTGTGTTGCTCCCCACGGGGCACTGCCTCTTAATTACCTCGTTAAAATGACTTAAGTGAACCCAGCAGCTTGTAGAGTCAAAAGGCCCCTAAGGATGCTGTGATTCAGAGGTGGACAGGGAAATTTTAAGACAGCAGCAAGGAGAGATGGCACATTCCTGCTTGGAAAGGAGAGAAGAAAGCAAAGAAACAGAGCTCCCAGAGGCAGATGAGACGCATGCAAATAGAGTCCATTGCCTGTCTGAAAGCATAGCATCTTCCCTCCTGTCCGCCCTGCAGGAGCAGGGCTGGAGGTGCTGACAGCCATTCACACCTCTCCACTGCTGCCACCACCACCATACTTTGCTGTCAGATGCTACCTGGGGCAGAGCTGATCACATCTCACTGGTGCAGCAGAGGGAAAGAGAGCTGGTGCTTTGATGAGCTGCCCCAAGCAAGATGACCTCAGAGCAGCTCCCAGTATCTGTAGGGGGCTACAAGGATGCTGGAGAGGGACTCTTCATCAGGGACTGCAGTGATAGGAAAGGGGAATGGGTCTAAACTGAAACAGGGGAAGTTCAGGTTAGATATAAGGAAGAAGTTCTTTACTGTGAGGGTACTGAGGCACTGGAACAGGCTGCCCAGAGAAGTGATAAATGCTCCATCTCTGGAAGTGTTCAAGGCCAGGTTGGACAGAGCCTTGAGTGACATGTTCTAGTGTGAGACATCCCTGCCCACAGCAGGGGGTTGGAACTGGATGATCTTAAGGGCTTTCCCAACCCAAACCATTCCATGATTCTATGGCAAGGCGGAACAGAGCTGAAGACTACTGCCAAGTGCTCCTCCCACAGCATCCCAGCTGGGCTGCTTCATTTTTTGGATGAATCCAGGCCTGGAGGTTTCAAAGCAACCTGTGAAATGAGGTCATATCTCACGCAGCAGTTTTAAGGACAGCTGTGTAGATAAATCCCCTGGTCTGCTTTGGATATCATCAAAAAAGGAGATCCTGAACAGTGAGTCATTAAAGGGTTTGTTGTATTTCCCACAAGAATTGATTGTCTGCTGAGAATTCTACATCATGAAACCACATTTTGCTTCCACGTCTCATGTCATCCATGTGCAAGATCGGACTCATGAACCTCTGCTGGGTATTGTTAGCCAGGCTCTGTGATGTGCTCCAGCTGCAGGGGATGGAATTGTGCTGGTGTACCCCTGAATTTCCCTTTGGCATCCTGAGGCTTTGTTCTGGCAGTGGAGCAGTCCTGCTGAAGTCAGCCTGACCATGGCAGCAATGCTCCTGCTGCTCAGCCCAGCTCAGTAGGTGACTCAGAGCTTCTTCAGGCTGAGAACTGCTCAGGAGGGAGCAATGTGCTATTAATGCTGACGGTAGTTTTATGGGTTGCTTCCTGCTAGAGCCCCATCCCTCTCTATTAGCCTCCAGGCCTCTCACAGCAATAAATGCTTCCCTTTCCTCCACCTTCTCCAACAGGCTCACTTGGTAGGAGCAAGGCAAAGCTGCTTCTAAATCCCTTTACTGTTCATGAAAGTGGATCACATCAAAGATAACCTTACCCTCCATCTCTAAGAAGGAAATGGTGTCACCTGGCAAGCTGGTTCCCCCTTACAGATCTTTAAATCCCCAAAGAAAGGACCATTTTTCAGTGTTTCCCACAAAAGATTCACACTTTTCCACCAGTCTTAATCTGCAGCCCCTAAATATCTTCAGTTACCACAGCAGAAACTGCACAGGGACTACACAGGCTTAGTTTTCCTTTACTTCCTTTCAAGGGTCCCGCAGGGATCATGGGCTTCCATGCTCCTGAGGAACCAAAGGCAGAAAGCTGAACCACCCTAGTTGGGGTCATATGTTAGGAGGCTCCTTTACACAGCACATCCAACCCTCTGTTCCTCAAGAACAGGGAATTGTAAAGGCCAGCATGCACTTCCATTTTAATCCCATCATCATTCCAGTAGGTGACTGTGAAGCAGAAAAGAATGGCTTTCTTTCCAGTACAGAAAGCTGAATAATTCAGACACCTTCTTTAGGCCTCCTCCTCTCTTGCCAAGATAATAATCATCCCACATTATGGTGCTGCTGCAAAATGAGCCACTCAGGACTTCATCGTATTCACTAGGCTTTGCGCTGACAGGAGGAGAAAGCACAGATCCTCTTGCTGTTTGAGAGAGGATGTTTATGCAGCCCAAGACTGGGGGATCAGCTGGAATGGGAAAAAGGCTTGCTGCATAATTCCTGTGTGATTTTGGCCACATCTCTTTGTGATTCTTTCCTTCTCCTGCAAAGGCAGCAGTGAAAACACAGTAAGCCTACAGCTGGCTGCTGTGATAAGGAGTATATGGAGTGGTCATCAAGGACTTGATGACCACAGTGATGGGGAGTGTTAAAGGGTTATCCCACATCCTGCACAACTTGTTCCCAAACCTCCAGGCAGCATGGGATGGGCCAGTGGTGCTGAGGACCTCACTGAGCCCTGCGTGTAGCCAATGCAGAGTAGGTTGGGCTAGGCACAGCATGAATTGGGCTAGGAATGGCATGGACTGGGCTAGGCACAGCATGGACTGGGCTAGGTACAGCATGAATTGGGATGGCACGGACTGCGCCAGGTACAGCATGGATTGGGCTAGGCACAACATGGATTGGGCTAGGCATGGCATGGACTGGGCTATGCATGGCACGGATTGGGCTAGGCAGGCTCTGCCACAGCTTCTCTTGCTCCCACACCAGGACTTAAACCTGCATGGCCGGAGGTGAACAGCAGCACCATATGCTCTCTAATCCCCAAAACGGGAAGCCTTCTTCTGAGAAGCAGGAATTAATTTAGCCCTGGAGATGAAAGTCTAAGTGCCATCAAATTACATGTGATCAGAACCAGGTCAAATTCATAGCAAGTGTACAGATTACAGTCCTTACCTGACAATTTAAAACCAGTTGATGCCTCTAAGAGAAAGTAATTATGAGGAACAATTGTTGAACAAGGGAAAAGTGGCAGTTTAAGGCAGAAGCACACCTTCCCTTGATGTAAGTAACCACAGCTTTACAGCAACTAAATTATACTTGTGCCTTTAAAATATCTTAACTGAGGGAAGCTCTACAGACAGACAGTATCAGTAATATGCATATAGGGAGTCTGTGAGTATCAGTGCAAGTGCATTAACAGGGATGAAGAGACTCTAAAGGGAGCTGGAAGAAATGTGACTCAACACTATGAAGATGGTTAATGTGGATAGAAATGTTCTGAGAACAAAAGAAATCCTATAATTGTTATAGATCTTTTATCAGATGAAGATAATGATGAATCTAATATTCCTACACCAAAAAAAAAAACCCAATAGAACAGCAGCATCCAATAACTATCTTCTGTATTCTCAAGGAAACTAGGTGGCATATTAATATCCTATGAGAGTAATGTATTATTCTACTCTATTTGAATTACTCTATTTGAATTACTCTATTCTACATTAACTACAAAAGTTGTTGAATATCCTTTACTAGAGATGAATATTTCTAAATTAGGACACATAGGTAACAGTCAAAACGTTTCTAAAAGCCCTCTGAAGACCTCTCTAAAAGGTTAGTATCAAAGCTAAGTAAAATTTGGGACAACTGAGAATTGCCTGTAAACTGTAAGGCATTGTTCCATTAGCACTTCTACAGCATAAATGGGATGGCAAGGGGAGAGAGATAAGCAGGACCATCTTTCACTAGAGCAGGTTGCTCCAAGCCCCTGTGTCCAACCTGGCCTTGAACACTGCCAGGGATGGGGCAGCCACAGCTTCTCTGGGCACCCTGTGCCAGCACCTCAGCACCCTCACAGGGAAGAACTTCTTCCTTACATCTAACCTAAATCTCTCCTCTGTCATCTGCATGGAGTAATCTTCCATGTGTCTGTGCAAGATCCTGGCCAGACCTGCAATTCCTGGGAATTGTGGGCAGCTGAAAAGCTGTCAATTTTTCTGCCAGAACAGCTCTTCAAAAAAGCTCTTCTTGTTTGAAGATGTTCCTGAGGTGGATTTGAAGAAGGCAGATGCTTCTAAGCACTGCATGATCTGAGCCAGCAGAAACAGCATGTGCCCTGGGAAGGACATGGGCATGGTGACAGGTTGGGAATTTGATTCTCTGTTACCAAGGAAAATCTTAGCAACCCATATCAATGTGCACAGTCTCTGCTGGCTGGAGAGCTGCCCATGCATAAGCACCTCTGGGAACCGCCAAAAATCTGGTGCCACTTCTTCCTCTGGCTATTGAGACTGAAGAGTTCTCAAGCCACTTGGAGATCTTTACCCTTGCAAGGTAAAAGGCTGGGGCCTTTTCTTCTTCAGCTCTTTTCCAGGCATCTGATTTTGCACCGTCCCTCATAAATCAGTATGTCTGGAGCTAGGCCCAGCAATTAAACCAAAGATAAATATAGGTAAAGAGGTAAATTACTTCAGTTTCATTGCTTAGCCTGCAGCTCCAAAGACATGAGATTAATTCTTTCCTTCCTCTACCCCACTGTTTGGGTTGAATCCCTAGTGAGCATCCGAGACCTCGTAGCAGCCTTCCAGTATCTGAAGGGGGCTTATAGGAGTGCTGGGGAGGGACTCTTCATGAGGAACTGTAGTGACAGGACAAGGGGTAACGGGTTCAGACTTAAACAGGGGAAGTTTAGATTGGATATGAGGAAGAAATTCTTTACTGTAAGGGTGGTTGGAATGGTTTGCCCAGGGAAGTTGTGAATGCTCCATCGCTGGCGGTGTTCAAGGCCGGGTTGGGCAGAGCCTTGGGTGGCATGGTTTAGCAGGAGGTATCTCTGCCCATGGCAAGGGAGTTGGAACTAGATGATCTTAAGGTCCTTTCTAACCCTAACTCTTCTATGATTCTATGGCTATTATGGATTCTGCCACAGAAGAGGCAGAGGTTGTGCACCCAGGCATGAGAAAAAAGACAGTCCTCATCTCATTTTCCATGATTCTGGGAGTAGCTTCTGCTGATGGTGGAAGAGCTGGCCACTTGCAAAGGCTGCATGTAGAGGTATGCTAATGAACTTGCACAGAACAGAAAAAAAATTAAGTTTCAAAACCACTGGGAGGAGATAATCTGTGTTTATGTGTGCAGCACCTCTAGAGAACATGCATCAATCTCTTTCATATACAAGTTCACTTCCTATTTCTTTTGATTCTTATTCTTGTCAAGCTCCAAATAGAGCTTTTTTTCCCTTTGAGTGCAGGTTCCCTGCTCCTTCCTGGGCGTGAGGGCTGACTTATCTACTCGTTACATCAGTTTTTCCAGGTGGAGAGATAAACACGAGCCTAGGGAAAAAGCTTTGTCACCTTTTGAAGGAAAGATTAAATGCAAGCAGTTACCGAACCTCAGGCAGCTCCAGTGCCCAACGTGAAGCTAGATAAGCAACACAAATCCCTCTATTTCAGAGGCACTAGTAGAGTGAGAAATCTATCCCACTTAACTGTGGCAATAGGTCTGATCCTCAGGGAGAGAAAGTCAATCAGCCACAATGCCCCCAATTCTCTTGCCATGCTTGCACGGTGTGTCCAATCTCAGCAGTTGCTCAAGTTGTCCTTTCTGGAGCTACAGAAAGAGCAGCCACCAAGCCTGGTGCTTCTAAATGCACAGTGGAGAGATGCTTGGCCCTTTTGCAGGTTACCCATCAACCCTGCAGCATCATCCATGCTTGAGCTATACACACTATGCTCTGTTGAGAGCACATGTAAAGGCAACCAGAAAGCAGACAGTAAATGCCTGTGTCCTTGGACATAGTGGGGATGCTTTCCAGTGCAGGTGTGTCACTGGGGAGCTGGAAGGACACAAAGGAAGGACAAACTGAAAGAAAACTCCCATGAAATGCTGCTCAGATTGGGAATGTCCAGGACTTTTGCTGTATCTTTGACACTGCTTTGAGAGGCTGCTATAAGACTTCAGAGGTCAACTTGCTGATCAGGAATGAGAGCAAAGATGCTGATCCCTACCAGTGTCTGTGAAATGGGACTTTATGACACACACTTTCAAGATGTGTTATGCCACCACAAGCTTGGAAGTGCATAAATAGAAATGAAAGAGTAATACTTTATTTTCACATCTACTCCAAATCCATCAGTCTTTTGACTCAAACTGGTGCCGGCGATAGCATGGGGTAGCACATGGAAGTAGCCTGCTAATGTAACTTGAGCGTTCATTTGATTCAGACCTTCTAGGCGGCTCAGAGATGCACAGGAACATGCACTCTCTGGACTTCAAGAAATAGCTTTGCAAGAAACCAGCCACGGTGAAGCAGCTTCAGCTGAAGATCTCCCATGCCCCTTGCTGGAGAAGCAGTGCAATAACAGAGCTCTGGACAACAGAAACCTGTGAAAGCAAACGGAAGAAAAGCCAAGTAGATAATGAATCTATATCCCCATGGATACAGAGGTTGCCCCAAACTCATTTGCAATAGTAACAATTAACAAATAAAACCATACAACTTCAAATGTAAAATAGTATGTTCCTGTGATATTTTGGCACTGATGAAATACAGTGCATATTCTATTTCTAAAACTAGAATGACCACTTCAGAGACTGTGGTACATTGGCAATCACATTAGATGTGCATATGGCATAGTGGGAGATGGCATAAAATGACAGTGTTGCAGTATAAAGGTACAAAATCAGTATCAAAATAACTATGTCCTGATAGCCATTTGCTGGTCAGGTATCTGAGATAGTCAAACCTTCTGAGCAGCTCTTGCACTGAGCCAGTAAATGGCAGGAAAAGAGTAGAGAACAAGGTGAATTTAGTAAAGACAAATGTAAGGCCTTGTACCTGGGAAAACATAATCCGGGAGTGCAGCCCAGGCTGGAATCTGCATAGCTGGGAGGAGCTCTTGGAAAGGAACCTGAGGCTCCTGGTGGACAACAAGCTCAGTAAGAGTGAAGAGTGTGCTGCTGTGGCAATGAAAGCCAACAGAATGCTGACGAACACCAACAAGGGTATCATAGTAGAGACAAAGAAGTTATCATCCCACCCTGCTCTGCTCATGTCAGGCCACCCCCAGAATACTGTGTTCAGTTTTGGTCCCTGCTATGCAAAAAAAGATGTGGAGAGGCTGGAGCGGGTCCAGAGAAGGGCCATAAAGATGGTCCAAGTGCTATGAAGCCATATGAAGAACAGCTGAGAGAGCTGGGTTTCCCAGCCTACAGAAAAGAAGGCTCAGGGGACACCTTATCACCATGTTTCAGTATTCAAAGGGTGGCTACAAAGAAGATAGAGACTCCCTTTTTACAAGGAGTCCCACAGAATAAATGAGTGGTGATGGGTACAAGTTACTACTAGGGAGATTCCAACTGGACAGAAGATAACTGCTGATGATGAAAAGAATCATCCATTGGAATAATCTCCCCATGGAAATCGTGGATTTCCCAACACTGGACGCTGTTATGTTTCAGCCAGATAGTGTGCTGGGACATCTAGTTTAGGTCATGTTCTTTCCAAGAAAGGTTGGACCAGATGAGCTTCAAGGTCTATTCCAACCTGATATTCTATGATTCTATGAACTTAAAAGATAAGTGATTTTGATTTGCTGCAGTTACATAGAAAAAGTTAATGCTGTATTATCACAAGCCAGCTGACAATTCCATCTCACTGCGGCTTGGTTTCCATTCTCAGGAGCTATTTTCCTTGACAGGAAAAATATAGAAGTCCCATATCTAGAGACATAACTTTAGATTAGAGACACAACTTTAGATTAGAGACACACATCAATTTGCAATGGCTAAGACGCTAAAGGTAAGAGAAATACTGTCCATTGTGGGAGGAATACCACACTTCTCTTCCTGTGCTTCAGGTGAAGGAGGAGCGGCAGGGAAAGCCCAGCAAGACCCTGCTCTAAAGCTGCTGTTCTCCCTGCATAGTCTTCAGGAAGCCTGAAAAAAAGCCCACTTTTGTTTAAAATATATTGTATTATTTGGCAACATTTAATGTGTTCCTAATGGAGCATGAAGTGAGTGGATGTATCGTTTAACATTTCATTTCTTCCTTCATGCTTTGTTGGTTGGTAGTGATGGCAACTAAGTGACCCAGTGGGAATTGATAATGAAATTACTGTAGCAGCCCAAAACAAAACTGTTTTTAATTTAGGTCCTGCATAAATTAACTTCCTGACATCCTTTAGTTTAATTCTTCATTTTCCAAAGATAAAAGCAGCAGCAGCAGCAGCCACACGTGTCTGACAAGTGCAAGGGTGGAAACAGGTTTTATTCAAAGCAATGTCTGCATTGCGTGAGAAATTAACAGATTTTCTAGCTTTATCAGATTGTAAAAAACTCAAGTAATTAAGAAAATAATAAAAGCTTGTCTCTGGAATAAGGATATCGAGTAAGAAATCAGGAAAATGAAAAAGTGCCTTAAAATGGCACTGAAAGCCAGCTAGATGCAAAGGAAATAACCACAAAGGAAACGCTTAGAAACTGTCTCTGCATAAATTAAGTCAGTATGTGTCAATCATGACAGAAGGATCATTCCAGGGATGGGGCATCCACAGCTTCTTTGGGCAACCTGCTCTGGTGTCTCATTACTCTCACAATACATTTTTTTCCACTACATCTAATCTAAACCTACTTAGTTTAAAACAGTTACTCCTTGTCCTATCACTCTGGGGCCTGGTAAAAAGCTTCCCTCCATCTTTCCAAGGTCCCCTCTAAGTACTGAAAGACCACAATAAGGGCATAGAGCAACCATAAAATCCCACACTGGTTTATGTTGGAAGGGACCTTAAAGCCCACCCAGTCCCAAACCCTCTGCCACTGGCAGGGACACCTTCCACTAGAGCAGGTTGCTCCAAGCACTGTCCAACCTGGCCTTGAACACTGCCAGGGATGGGGC
>JASSUY010020344.1:0-16843 GCA_032466535.1 Forpus xanthops
CATCCTTCTTCCCGCGCCTGCATGGAATCGGGGTACGCGGGCACATAGGCGCGTGGGATAGGGACCGCAGAGGGTCCCGCGCAGCTGCACGAGGCTTTGCGGGAACAACCCCGGCGGCCGGGAGGATGCTGCAACAGGCGCCGTCATCCTTGTCAATCCATCTCAGTGATTCTTTCCTCCCTGCTCGCTCGAAGTTTTGACCTTGTCTCCTCTGCCTCTGTCTTACATTGATCGCATTTATAACTTCCTAATTTTTCTTTACTCCCCCTCCCCATTTCCCCTCTTCTGGAATTTCCCTCCTTCTTTTCCACCTTCATTCTCCCTTGTCTCCATTTTCGTGACAGAAGTTCCCAAGCCCCTTTGACCACAGACTCCATGGTTTAAAATGATTCTGTCGAGGGAAAAAAAGAGTTTTCCACAGGTTTCAAATCTCTATTAGTGCTTCCTGCAGCTTATTGGAAGGTGCAGTGCATTAAAATAAATCTGTGGCTAGTGTTACATAACATGCCCTCGAATGTACATAAAAGATGGTTGTAATTCCATCTGGATTTCTGTTGATATTAGCAAACCGCTCGAGATTTCCTCTTGCGGTTTAATGGGTTTTTCAAAACCTTCGACTGGTGCTGGATCAAACAGATTACGATTTAAGAAAGGGTAAAGCACACGCACTTCTGACATGGTAGAAATTAGTGAAAGAAGGGAAAAAAAAAGATACTTAGTAGGTCACCTGCCTAATCCGTCTTTCAAACCAGAGTAGGAATGTCCTCCATAGGATAATTTATGGGCATTTGTCTAGTTTTCTTTGAAATGCTCCAGATATGTGGCTTCCTTGCTGCCCATAGGAATTTAGGTCAAGCTGCTGAGAGTGAATTTTGTAGCATCTTGGGATTTACCATCCACTGCTGTTATGCCAGGTTTGGGGGTTTGTTTCTTTCTCTTTTTCCCAAACAGCACAACTGTGCAGTTGCATTCAGTCATTTCTTGCCCGTAAGTATGGAAAGATTTTGGCCATCACTTTTCCCAGGTTGAGAGCCCTGGGACAAGCCCAGTTTGGAAAATGTCTGTTCTGTGCTCAGTGTGGCCAAGAGATTGAGTCAAATGTCAGGATTTGTTTGGAGAGCAGTGGAGAGGAAAATGGGTTTTATACCGGTCTGTAAATCCATGGTACACCTGCACCCCAAATACTGATGGAGCTCCGCTATTGCCATCTCAAAAAGAGCACATTAGAGCTGGACAAAGTTTGGAGGAGGCTAGCACTGATGGTCCATGGTTTGAAATGGTTTTCCAGTTAGGTACGTGTAGCCTGGAAGGGGCACCTGAGGGAAGATGTGGCAGAGGTTCCTTTGCTCTCAAGTACCATGGAGGGAGTGAGCAGGAACTGCTGGCCATTAAATGAAGGTAGCAGGCAGCCACTTCACCTGACCATATGGAGGTGATTCTTTGTGCAAGCACAACTGTGCAGCCTGTTGCCATCTGACAGTGGGTACTTGTGTCATTTTGAGGAGAACATGGATGAACTTACAGAAGAGAGCTCCACAGAGGGCAGCCAAATCACAACTGGCTCAGAAAGGTCCCTCCACCGTAAATGGCTCATGGCTGGGCTTGCTCTGTTCTCATGTTCTCCTCTTCATTTTTAGCCACCATTTACGTGCCAGCAGTGATTACTCCTCTCAGATTCAATGTCACATCTGGATTAATTTTGTGCTGCCTGCAGCTTTCCTAATGCCTGTATTGCATTGAATTTGGTACTAAGAGGGAGTGGCTTCCTAGAAGGTATCAGGATAGTAAGGTGAAGGCGTCTTTTGAGCAAGCAGAGAGATAGCTAGGAATGCTGTCAACCAAGTGGGCTGCTTGGGACAGTAGACAGGATGTGAGGAGGAAGAGGACAATCAAAACCGTTCTGGTTTGGAAGAATGGAGGGGTTAATGTTTCAGGACTGTTATCTGTCATAAGTGCTTGGATTACATTACCACCTCTGGGTCAAGAATTGGAATGCATGTTGTCAAATGTATTCATTAAAGTGTGTGTGGACTTCATGACACTTTGTGTGAAGTGCAGTGTGTACAGGTGTGAAATCCTGAGCCTGTTGTTTTGCACTCTTGGGAAGGAATGGAGAGGATATTGGTGCTGGTGTCATAAGCTCTTAACAGTGTAAACCTGTAATACAGAGTTCAGTTCTCGAAGATGTCTGCTTGTTTCAGTGGGAGAGTGGCAACACTGTACCAGTGCACGGTCCATGATGGAAGCTGGAAATGTCAAAGCCCACTGGATAAACCATCATTTTGCACTGAGTCATCAAACAGAGAGAGTCACTGGCTGCAAACAAGTTTCTCTCAGCCTTCCAAAACATGACAGAAATAATCAAATCTAGCTGTGGCCTGAGGACAGTGACCTTAATTTAAAATCAATCAAAAATCCCTCTGTCGATGGCAGCTGATCTCCCCATTCACATTTCGGACTGATGCTGTTCCAGGCCTGCTGTTGCCAGTGCTGTTAGACAAGTGGGTAAGCCTTATGTGTTCCTGTCTCCTCTCTTCCTTCATGTCTTTCAAATTGAGGTAGCATGGCCTCAAACACTTCTCTGTGTTCCTGACAGAGGAATTTTTTCTGTGCATTAGTTTCTAAAGCTGTGCAGGTATGACTCAGCATGGCTGCTTTATCCATGTGGCTTCTCTGGAATTTACCAGTTCAATAGTTTGTATCTTGGTACAATGCAAGGAGGAAGCTTGCTTGGAGGGGAGGAGGGGAGGTGAGGCTGACATGCAAGGGGCTAACTACATCAAGAATGAAAATGAGGTAGCTCAAACTATGTACGGGAGTGACCTTAGTCAACTGACTCATGGACATAATCCTTTATGATACTGACCCCATATACTGTTTTAACAGTGTTTATGCAGGAAAATATATTCAGGTAAGATCAGGATAGTCACCATTTGCCTGTCAGGTTTCTCCACCTGCACCTGAATCTCAACACAAATTGAGGCATTTGGCACTTCTGAACTCCCATATAAGCTTTGTACTAAAGTTGGGTAGATAAGGTAACTGTATAGAGAGATTCTGCATGAATTTTATGTGTTGCCTGTGCTAATAAGCATACTGGTAGGCTGTTATTCTTTCCCTTTGTGAAGCATGTAAACCAGCCAGCAATATTATTTGTTTTACCATATTGATCTTGTGGAAACACTTTGATCCCATGGCAGTATTATGCAGTAGGAAAACTAATGCTGCCAGGTGTGATTATTAACAGAAATCCAGCTTTAAACTGGAATCACAAATTCTATAGAAGCACCCACACTGCAAATGCTGGGTGGGGAGAGAATACAGATGGGTGCACACACAGTATCTGCTGTGAACTTCTGGAGCATAGCAAGAGTGCTCATTGCACTTAAACTGGGCGCTCTGAGCAGGTGCAGGATTCTTAGCAATAGAAATAATTTTCAGGTTTTCCTGTAATAATATATAGGCAGTAGGAAGCCCGTGGCAAGTCTGAATTGAGCACTAAGCAGCTTTAAAATTGTTTAAGGCATTATCTATTATAAGGAAGTTTATAAAGCTCCATCTCCATTATTTGAGTTTTCACAAGGTCATAATCCACTTGACCCTCGTGGTTTATTTCATCACTATTGTCCCCCAGAGGAATTATAACCTTTACCATTACCACTTGCTAAATATATCAAGAGGTTTTAGTGATATTATCATAAATCACCAAGCTCAGCTTTGTTGCTTGTAATCTGACAATAGTACCTCTTGATTTTTGATGCAGTGATTGTCAACCTGATCTACTTGTATGTTTTAAATGACTTTATAATAAGAACATATGCTTACAATATGAGTGTGTTTAATTCTTTTACAGTAAAAAATTATCTTTTTCTGAGGTCATCTGAACTTCAAGTGCTGGCTTTTCAGGCAATGTTTCTGTGATCAAACATGAAAATTACAAACTCAATCATATTGAAATCAAGCCCAGTGACTTCTGGTAACCCCATTCTCACAACTGTTTCTCTTTTCAGTTAAATGCATGAGTGTTTATTAGAATTCATACTGTAATTTGGTTATCCTGAAAGCAGCTATTGGGAAGACCAAAGGTACCTCAGGTACACCAGGTTACGTTACTATGTGGCTTTTCAAAAGGGTAAGCCATAGGGAAGCTAATGATAAGTGAGAATTTTTAATAACACTAGTGTGTTGAATTATGTTGCTTTTTACACTTCAATCTGTTTCCCAGCAGAAAGTGGGTCCCATGTCAAGCCCCCAGGAGACAATAAAGAGAATTTGCCATTAAAAAAACCCAAACATGCTACTGAAGCCAATTTGCACTTGCACTTAAGATCAGCTTGGATCAGAAGTTGGCTTCAAAACCATTTTGACAAGACATACCTTGTAAGACAATAACTAGGATCCAGTCAAGCTGCTTCTGGCTCCAAGAAGGCTTTACTTGTGCTGTAAATCAGGCTTCCTTCCTGGAACTGCTGGGATTTAAAACTGTGAGATTCTCTGTAGCAGCACCTGCAAAAGAAGTTTGTCTCTCTGACTTGATACTGTGGGACAGGTCTGGGCACACAATGCCCTTTCAGCTGATGTAAGGCAAAACATCCTGAACCGAAAATACCTCATCTGATGAAAATCTGGGAGCCTGTCTTTGGAGAAGAGGAAGAGGAGTTCTCTGTCTTTATTTTCCAGACTTTTCCACTGTGGCAGACTAGGGTATTGGGGCGTACTTTGGCATCCCCCATCTCCTCACCAACCCGCAGGCTTGCATGGCTGCAATGTATTAATTTACATCGGAGCTAGTCACTCTTCAACCTTTATGGTCAGCAGAGAGAAATAGGCACTTCCAGGATGCGATTCATTTGACCTTTCTTAGACATCTACTTTAGGAAGAGATAAATTATTCCCCCAAATGTCTGTGTTTCTCTGTTGACCACAAAATGACCAGTAAATGGTTAGTTCAGAGGTAGGTGCCTATATTACAAGCTGTCTGCATGCAATTAGGCAAATCTTAAACTGATTCTTCTATGAAGCTGCCCTCATAATGGGTGTTGAAATGCTTTACAAAGATTTTGACTTCTGTATCATGAGTATACAAACTAACATATTTTTCTTCTTTTACAGTCTTTATTTTTGAGAAGCATTATGTGTAGCAGGGCTTGCATGTTTTGTTGGACTCGGGTTGTTTTCAGCTGACTACTGAGAAATTGCCATTTTTTTTTCACTATTTCACTCTGATATTCACCAAATCGTAGAATGATTTGGGTTGGAAATGACCTTCTTTAGGCAACCTGTTCCAGTGCCTCACCATCCTCACAGTAAATAACTTCTTTGTTATACCTAATCTGAAACTCCCTTGTTTAAGTTTAAACCCATTACTCCTTGTCCTATCATAAAGAGTCCCTCTCCGGCATCCAATATGTCTGATTTAATGTAAAAGTGGAAGAAGGGTGTATTTTACACCGAGGAAATGAATACAACATTTGAAGCGTCTCTCATCATTGTATATGACTAGAAAGAGTAGTTGAATACATACACATTTCTGTTTTTATTTGATCACAGGGAAAGATTTAAATACTATTAGTAATAAAAAAATCTATGGCAGTACTGCCATAAACCCACTAAGCCCCTGTGCAGTACATCTCAGAAAAGGCCCAAGGCTCAGATGTCTACCTCTATGTTCTTGTATTCCCAACAAGCAGTGAATAATGCATTAGTTTTGCTTCAAGCATCCTATTTTGAATATGCTTTAGCCAGAATTATTAGCTTTCATGTAGTGTATATTGTTAATGGAGATCATGCTCTGTGCCCATCTAGTGCTGTCTCCAGAAGTGCCCCAGTACAGCAGATAGAAAGGTTTCACTAGAAATTCCCTGTTGGCTGTTGGCATGGGGTACCCCAATATTTCCCTATTACAGGGATAGATCCAGGTGGACTCAGTGGAAATGTCCCTACAAACACTATGGGTCTTTGTCTCAGGCCCAAAATATTTAACAAAGCAGGGGAAGGAAACCTTCCACATTACAATGACCTGGGAGGGAGAACTACTTTCTGTCCTCACAGTGCTCTGTGGAGACCAGCCCTGAGACCACCCACTCCTTCTCCCAGGCACCCTAATGTGTGTTTTTGTTGAGCTGCTCTGAGAACATCTGAAGCCACTTAATAACAAGCAACCCACAGGAGCTTTCCTGCACTTGGTCAAGGTGTGGATAGCCTGAAGAGAGCCTTCCTTAAACCCTTGTGTCTTGATGAGGGCAACCAGCTCCCCAGTATTGCTGATGGCCCTAGTCATCGCTGAGTGGGAGCTTGTTTGAGAAAGGAGCTGCAGAGCTGAGTCCTAGGATGCAACCATGTTCTTGGTTGCTGTAAAACTGTAGAGCTCTTTCCTTTGGCAGCCATGGTAGTCTAAAAAGATAATTAGCTTGCAAAGAGTAATAAAAAGAACATTATTAGTTAAGATAAAGGGTATCATTTCCAAAAGAGTAGGCATTTACACACACATACATGTGTACACACACACATTCATGCACACATCCCTTATTTAAGTTTCCACAGCTACCCTTGGTGCAATGCAGCCAGCTGTTAAAACCAAAATAGCAACGAGTGCACATCATACGCCCTCTGTATTACCATTTGAAAGGGACAGTTCCTTGGGAGGATGGGAATTTGACAGGATATGAATATGTCTGAGACTCTATTAGGCACTAATTCAGCAGGACTGGCTGAATGAGAAGAAGAAATGAGGAGGAGAGAATTCAAATTTGAGCTGATTGGTAATTTTGATGAAAGCGCCTTAGTCTCATTCAGTGACTGTTAATTACCTCTGGAAATTAACATTTATTTTTCTCTTCAGGAAATGTCATTCGCCTGCCAATATGGAAAGATTAATTAAATTCTTCCATGGATGAAGGTGAAAGTAGGGTCCTTGTGGTCAGTGCACATTTTGACTACAGAGACAGACATAGAATCATAGAATAGAATAGAATAGAATAGACCATGACAAACTAGCTTTTGAAAAGAACAGCTCAGCTCTTTCCTTTTGTGTTTTTTGTAGGAAGATAAGTGTATCCTTGTCCTTCTGAGGTGATGTTGGTCTGCCAGGTGCTTTCAACATGAGAACTCTGAAAGAGGAGAGGGAAAGGACAGTGATGATTAAACAGCTTGGAAGTAAACTAGAGGAAGCCTCTTGCTCCACCCAAGGAGAAATAATTAATAATTCAGGACAAAGGTATCTATGCTTAGATCAGACAGAAACCCTCAGCTTGGACTCATCTATACAGAGTACCACAAAAGTTGATTGATTAAAGCAACATTATAACTTCAACCTCACATTCATAAGCTGTTCAGAAACACAACAGCTTCTCCTACCAGTTCTCATTTATTTGATCTTGGCTCAGCCTCAAAAACTGCTTTTGTCAGTACTAACTATGGCCCTTCCACTGCTCAGGAGTTTATTTGCAATATCCACTATTATGCTGTTCAATCCTGCTGTGCAGAAGAAGAAAATAGGAAAGAAAGGTAGAGCAATGTCCTTAGGAAACTGCTGTATGTAGTATGGGCATTTGATTGAGCTCCTGATTTATAGCTGTCAAGCAAATATCTGGGCATACTTGCTAAAAATCAACATCATAGAAGGAAAGGAATGCTCTGTTCCTTGATTCTTCTTTTTTCTGAAAGGAAGTCCTTGCATTAAGTTTCAATGAGACATTAAGTAACAGAAAGTCACTTGGAAGCCCAACGGGCAGAGAGATTTTAGTCTGCCTCTGTTAGGCTTGCAGGGAGGAAATGAGGCAGCTGAGAAGAAGCTCAGTGTCAGGAAGGAGGCAGACAGGTCAAACGGACAGGCTTTCCAGAAGCAACCTAGCTGAGAGCAAACAAGCAGCTGCAGTCAATCAAAACCAGCAGGGCAGCCAGCTCCAGAGCTTGCTCCTGATTTGCAGCACAAGCCAAACCTCCCCATGGGGAGCCGCTCTGGTGCTCCCATCTTCCATGCAGCACCGCAGCAGCAAGCTGGCATCACCAAGTTATCTCAACAGGAGTGTGACAGCTGGATTGGAAGGGAGATGTCAGCAAAAGCTGACCTCCTCCTGCTCTCACATTCATCCCCCTGCAAGGCTTATCTGGGTGCTGGACTGGGGACCTCAGAAAGGAAGTATCCAGAAGCAAAAACTTGGGGTCTGATCCTAGACTCACCTGGAGTATTCTTCAGGCATTTGCCAGGATCAGCAACAGGCCAATGCAGCAATGAAAAATGCAGCCTTCACTGGCTTGACTTGCTTTTATCAGAGAGAATCCTGCCGGACAGAGGCATGGGATACTATCTTATAGGCTGAGCCAGCAGCAACATTGAGGGTTTGAAGGTTGCACCTCGAAGGCTGTTATGTGTGACAAAGGAGTCCATTTTGGCTCTTCACTGTTCCCTATACATAGTGAGAAGGAATTAATACCTTCCCCATTGATAAATCTTACACAGGTTACAGACTTTACCTCTAGTCTACTTTACACTGTATTTTGAGATCAGTATGGGAAAGCACAGCAAGCTACCAGAGTTTGCTATGTTTTGCATCAGCTGTAATGTAAGAGGTTGCTGCCAGCCAATGGCAGCATCATTTGCTTGCAATAAATTGGAGATTAGTAACTTAGAATCTGTTCAGCTGAATTCCTGCTGAGGAGGAGGATTGGAAATTATGGAGACAGGCAGCAAAAAGCATGTAAAGGTGACACAAAGAGAGAATAGGTGATAAAAAAGAGTAAGAAACTTGCATAGGACATGTCTGTTCAGTGGCCAATCTGGAAAAACAAAGAAGAGATTTTTCTACACGGGTAGCCAGCCTAGACCTCTTTTTGTAGCTTCTAAATAATGCCACACGTGGAACAAATCTATCATTTCCACAGAAAAGCATGGAAAGTTTCCATTATGTTCTTACAAATGTTTTCTATTTCTTTCCCAGCTAAATCTATTTACCAAGTTGGACTCTATTCTGTAAGTTGCTTCTTCAAAACTACATTTTTTGACAAATTCGTTATTTGCCAAAAACATTCTCCCAGCTTTAAATATAAAAAAAATAATTATTCAATGGACTGGAAAGAGTCCAATAGGCTTTGGTTCAAGCCTTGTAAAGCAGCAAATAAACATTTTCTGCATGCTTGAGGAGATCATATGACTCTTCAGTCCTCCACAGTCTCAGTGTAGAAGAAGGGAGCTCAACACATGGAGAAATACCTAGTCAGATTTATTTCGTCTTCAGTTAAGAAAGCAAGCTAGATCTCCTTCAGCCTCTGGCACTGACTTCAAGCTGTCGTGATTAGAGTCACAAATCTTTTTTCTCTTATGTGGTACACAAATCCAGGTGTCCCAAAGTACATTAAAAGGCAAGTAAATAATTCCATGAACAAAAGAAATGAATGCACATGAGGAAAACAAGGAATACTGAGGCTATCTGAAATAATTCTGTCTTATCTGAGCTTGCTTTTAGGCTGTCTGCCTTCAACTAATCGTATTATAGCAAATAGGAACATAGAGGTGCTATGATAACAGCTTTTATGATGAATGTGATTTTCAGGCTGATGAAGCTAAAATGTAGTGTTTGAAGTCTAATGGCAAGTGAGAGAGGAAGCACCTATTAGGCATGTTAGATAAGCAGTGTATCCAGTTCCTAAAAAAATATTGACTTGATTGCTGTCTTCTGTGACAGAAAAATATATACACATACAGACATATAAGCAAGGCTACTACTGAAGAAATGGTTCAGAACTGAGTCAGAGATGCACATGCACTTGTTTATATGTGCTTCTTGCTGCAACTTTCTATGCACTGTCCGGAAGAGTTCAGCATATCGTCTTCCCTTTATGTCTGCAGTACTACCTGCTCTTCCTAAAACAGTTGTTGTACTGCCTTCCTACAAAGCTCAGGGAGCACTGGCCTTCTCTAGCTGTTGGGATTTCATGAGAGCTCCTACAAGAGCAGACAATGCATGAGTAATATTCAGAGCCTGGCACCCCTTGTCATTGTGATTCCACGAGATGGTATTTTATGATGGAAATGCACTCTGACCTCCATAGCATGCAATATATCAAAAGTGTGTTGTATGCAAAACTGATCCCAATAAGGGAGGAGATAAGTAAATTTGTTGTGATTTTAATGATATGCATTTTAAATGTTACTTCTGCTGGGTCTGAAGAGAGTGACCTTTGCACAGTGCCCAAATTGTCCTGAGGCATGGTACTTCTCTGTGCATTTATTACTGCCTACATGATCAAGTGTAGCCGGTATGATGCAAGTCTATTATTTGTGATAGGGACCTTTTTGGCTGAGATACACAATAAAAGCATGGTGGTGCAAACATGCTGGTTGTCACAGGAACACTGTGTGAGAAACAAGGGATATTATTTATTGAAATGCCTCTTTGAGCAGAGACAAATAAGTTGCCACCCACCAACCATTCACAATGGAACCCTTTGCTTGTAAGCATGGTGCTACCACTGCACTCTGTCAGGGGGGATCCAGTTGCCGTTGAGAGCAAGCAGTTTTGCAGCTCCACCTGCCCACTTGCTTGGCAGGTTGCAAAGGGCTGAGACTTTGGCCCCAGCACACATATACCCTCCCAACATGCCTGGAGAGCAGAGGACAAAAAGGACCAAATCTCCTGGCCATAGAAGGGCGTCTTGCCCTTCTCCTTGCTTCTCAGGTGAACAGCATGGTCTTCAGTGAAACCAGGGGACATTGGCCATGTTGTGCATCTGGGCATGGGAATTTCGTCTTCTCCTTACCCATCCCTGCTGCTGTATTATGCTACAATCTCAACAGCTTCCAGAGGATGCAGAGCACCATCTATTCTCACACATACCCACACTCTGCATAGAATCATAGAATCATAGAATCATAGAATAGTTGGGACTGGAAAGGGCCTTAAGATCAGCTAGTTCCAACCCCCCTGCTATAGGCAGGGACACCTCCCACTAAACCATGCCACCCAAGGCTATGTCCAACCCGGTCTTGAACACTGCCAGCAATGGAGCATTCACAACTTCCCTGGGCAACCCACTGCATCATGTTTAATATATTTTATCTACGTGGCCAAACCAATAACAGAGATTTTAACTAGTGAGATGTGGCCCCACTAGTCTCTCATTGCCAACAGTAGTTTCAAAGGCAGTATGTTAGGCAGAGGAGGGACCCACATGATAATGCAGTCTCCCTGCTGTTGCTGCAGCTGCAAAGGGGAAGGAAAGCTGTAGGCTGCTGCCTTCCACCTCCTGTGCATTTGCTGGTGGTGCTGACAGTTTGAGTATGGGAACTACCCACACCTCAGATTTAAGGCTATGAGATATTTTTTAGAGCTGATTCATTTTAGTATGTGGTAAAATGCAATTGCAAGTAGGAAATACTCAAATATGGCACTCTGTTTTGGCAAGGTGGAACTTTGCAATAATGTAGTAGTGGGCAAGGTCTACCTTCCAACTGTGCCTTTGTAAGCGCTGCCATAAATACTGGAGGTTGTGTGACATCTGCTAGCTCATGAACAGTGTGATGCATCACCAAACAGAGCAATGGCTTATACAGAGGCTTTTTTTTCCCTCTTTGATTTTTTTCCTTCAATATTTGCAATGAGACAGTGTTCATAAAAGCTGAGTGGCCAGTGGAGACTCCCAGAATTGCCTGCTGGTCTGGCAGCAGGTAGTAAAGATGGCAAGAGGAACAACAGCTCTGCTTTGTCAGGGAAGCCCTTCTCCAAGCTGGAAAGCCAACCCTAGCAAGGGCTATTCAGACAACCTCCATATCTAATCTGTTCTTGGGTTTATTGCTAGCAAGGCTGTTGAACATTGGGCAGATGGCTAGTATTTTCTTTCAGTATCAGTCTCTGTTGGATCCAGACCAATGATGTAAATATAAACAGCTCTGGCTCTCAGTCACCAAAGCCTCCTATGATCAGCCCTCCCAAAGAGGTGTTACTTAAATGAACTAGGGAAGTGGGCATCAGTGAATAAAACAAATCAATTTGCCACACAAACTAGAGAACTGATCTCTTGAACTGAGTACTTGAGTTGTTCCTAAAGGACTCAGTTCTGTATTTACTATGTGTCTGGTGTTCGGTGGCTTTGCAGGGTGGGAGAGGTGTTGGAGTATTTAGGACAGTGTGTATTTTAGGCCATCTGGCATGTTTGAGCCACATATGGAGCTCCCTCACTGTTGAAATGTTGAGTGAATGAAGCTCAAATCTGGTGGTCTGCCTAAGTCCAGATGTATTTCCGTGGTGTGAATCCATCTCTGGGGCTTATTCGAGTGAATCTGGGGAAAATTAAAATAATTGATTAATAGCTTAATAGTGCTTTGTGCCACTTCTTTCCAGTGTACCCATATGTGTGATTTACTGCCACCAGTTCTGCATCATACCTGCATTACCAGGCTCTGATGCATTCAACACGCTACCATGGGGCATTAAAGCCTGGTAAGATAGATAAGGGTAAATGTATGAAGACGCTAAATGCTGCTTCCTCATGAAGAAGCAGCATTTCCTCATGAGGACATAGATAATAGTGTCACATATATTACATGTGACACTATTATCCATGTCATCCTTGCCTGACCTGCCCATGCAGTGTTAGAAGGAGGAGGACCTGTCTTATCACTGGTGCAAACCCATCATGGAGCAGCACTGGTGACTCCACACCTACTGAGGAACTGGCGCTAATGGGACACCAGTCCCTGCCACCATCCTACCCTGGGCACAGCTTCTTTTCAGTGCAGCATCCTCTCTTCTGGTACCTCTCCTTCATCCTCACATGCTCCTCCATATCCTCACAGCTAATCTTTCTTGAGCAGCAGCAGCACTAGTAGCAAGTTTCACCTTTTTCAGTCTGCTCTTGCTATGGCATGCATATATCATTTGGGCCCACAAGACATTGGGAATCTATGTCCGGAATCCTATTGTGTGTTTTTTTTCCACTCACAGGGTAGAAAAGGAGAATATAACAGAGTAGATGAAGAATGTTTTAAGACCTGAAATGCTACTTTCCAGGCTTAACTGTTTAAAACCTCAGCTTCTGGAAAATCTCCCATTCCAGAGTGGAGAAACCCCATGACGGCTTCATGCCCAGATGAGAGGGAGACCTTGAATCAAAGAATTATGTAGGATTAATAGGAGAAATAGCTCCTCTAAAATGTCCAGCAGCATATTTCATCTCAGGAACATCTGTAAGTTAGCATCATTCCTATACATCACTGGAGAGGTATTTAGTTTTCATGTCTTTCAAAAGCATTTGTACTTGCTTGTTTACAGTGTCACATGTCTCAGGTCTTTCCTTTTAGGTTTGTTAGTTGTTTTGCTATACCAAATGATGGTGTGTAGGGATGGAACAGTTCTGGAACTATTCTGGTTCTTACCGCAGCTGAAGCCAATATGCACCTGTTGCAGAGCAATGGTTTCAGACAAAAGGGGTGAGGGGGAATGCAAACATGTACTGATTTCTGGATCATTAAAAATTATCCTGAAATATTATCATAGATGAATTCAATGCTGCCTTAGACAGATTGTGCTTCAATGGTCCCTGATAAGAGAAAGGAATAGTTCATAGGGCGTAAATGTATAGGGAGGCTGATAAAAAAGAAAACATGCAAATTATAGGGAGAGATATTAAATGCTCTCATTTAAAATATTGAGTCTAGAAGGGGAATCTGCAAGAGTGGGTATGTCCTCGTGCAATTCTGCAAGGACACTCATCTTTTACATTTACAATGGTTCCAGGGAGCATCCTGAATTCAGTGTATGCTGACTTCCAGAGGTAAAATAAACAGAGTCAAAATAACTAGAGTGAATATAATTAAACAAGGCTAACTCGTATCAAGATTTCTGAGAACCTGTTATTTGCTTCTTTTTTTTTTAATCAGAAATTTCTAAAAGCATAGGCTCTTTTAAAGAAAAGCCAGACAGAGAAATCCTTCTTCCCCCTCTGGTGATTTTTCTCCACCACTTGCGTTTTCACTGTGCTGTTGGAGTAGCTGGGAGACAATTGGAGGTTATTTTTAGACTGACTCGCTCTGTAAAGCTGACATTTGTAGGTTAGGCATGCCAGTTGCAGACTGCTGCTTCTTCTGCATTTTCCTTAAATACTCCTCTTCTAAGCATTCCAACACCCCCCTCCTCCTTCCCCAGTCTTTCCACATAAGTATCGAAGTACTAAATCCATGTTGTGTCTGTCAACATTTTCAGTTGAGCTGAGTTAAAAGCATCATTTAAGAGGCACAGTCAGATCGTGTCCTCTCTCACAGCTGGAAAAACCCGACAAGATGTGTTGCTTCAGCATCTCAGATCTGCCCCTAATGGAGCACAACACACTCAGCATCCCTCTGCAACACGCAGGAGAACCAGCCTGTGGGCCATGCTGCTGGTTCAAATTCCTGTACCAAGGGTGGCCATGAGGTCCACACCAGCGGATAACAGTCTCTGCTGTTGTCTTCTCTAAGAAAATGGGCACTGAGAGGAATTTGGCTGCCTGCAGCCCATGTTCCCACGGAAAGCGGGTGCCCAGAAGTGCCATGCAATATGGCCTGCATTCCTAGGGCTTGCCTTTTGACATTGTTGCCCACTGAAGGTGGTGAAAATGAGCTATGTTAAACATAGCAAAAGTGCTGGTGTGTTCAGCCTCCAGGGAGTTTTCCAGGCACAGCCTACAGGCACTCCTGGTGAGCACTGTTGCAAAAGAGGCAGGAACGTCTGGCATGCCGTGGGCAGCAGCCCACCAGGGCCAGGAGACAACTCCCTGGAGTGCATTCAGATACTGGCTTAGGGAGCTGGAGAAGTCCTGGTGTATGACAGTCTCTGCACTGCAGTTACTGCTGTTAAGGCTTAGCACTCAGCAGCATGGCGGTTTTGAATCACTAAGCTTTTGATTCTGAAGTATCTCAATCTGCTGGAGTTTACAGAAACACAAAGACCTTCTAAGCCTGAGGAAGAAAGATGTTTGCTAAAATCAGAATTCAACAGCAGATTAGATTACGAAACTGCCATTAACCTACTCTATATTATAATCTCAAATCCCTCTAATATATTTGGCATGCAGCAGTACAAATATTATTTTCCACCTTAAATTAAGGCTGAACAGAAATCCTTTTTCCAGTTAACCTCTTTCTTTTCCTGGTGCTTTTGGGGGACTAATGTTAATTTAAAAATGAATATCTTCATGCAAATTGCAGCCTAAATAAATCCAGGCGCATAATCTTTTAGGGCAAAATCCATTTTTTTTTCCAGTAGAGACCACATATGGGCCCTGTGCCAGGTAAAATCTAATGTGCAGTCTAGTGAAATCCATCCTCAGCCACCCTATGAAGACAGAGCTCTGGTGTTCTGCTCAGTGCAATGCTTCTACTGGGGTTTATGAGCACAGGGGTGACCGCGGACCTCCACAATGCTCACGCTGATTTACCAGGGCTGCATCACTGTTTTCTGATCTGATAATACTTATTCCCACCATAGTCCATTTAAGGCAAACCCAAAATCTCCTTCCAAAGATCTGAGTGAGGGAGGACAAAACACTTTGCTGCTGGACCAGCACCTTTTTCCACACAGCCCAACTGCAGGAGGTGTCTGGGAAACACTTGGCTGATCCTTCACACCAGCATCACTCAGATGTAACACAGAACAGGATTACTTTACCAGAAGCAGGTGCTATTCTCATCCTACCAAAGAGGGAAGCTGGAGCATGACTGAAGCCAGGGTGGCTAGAGTAAGGGTTGCTGGAAGAACAGAATAGCTCAGACAAGGATGTGGTTGAGGTTTAAGTAGGGAGATATCGATGAGCCGGATGACCAAATAAAGGAGCCTCTGACAACCTAAAACAAAACAAAAAGCTCTACCAGGTTCTTCTTTCCTCAGCTCTGTACCCTCTGCTGGAATGAGGTCAAATTAAAACGTTATTAGCTTCTCTCTGTTTCAATGAGATTTCAGTGGTCCCAGAAATGTGGTACTCTTGGTTGACATAGGAGTGCACACTGTGAGGGAAGCAGTGAATCAGTCGGTGTGTCTTGGTTCATTCTTGCAGAAGCCCAAAGCTGTTGTAGCTGTGCCATTTTGAATATATTCTGGCACAGGAAGCAGTGCTGGGATGAAGTCCAGGAGCATCTCCTGCTCTTTTGTGCACCAGAGGGGAAACCTGAGCCCAGTGGTGGGAGGTGTGCTGTCTCTGTTAATTTCTCCAGCAGTAAGCAGGATTGTGCCTGTGTTTAATAAATGTACACCTGTTATTTTATTTCCCAGAAGTGTCTGCTTCAGTCCTAGAGACCCCACGAGGGCACAGAAGCATCTTCTCCCTACAACAGCAAAATAATATTGCAAAGGTCATGCTGGTAGGGCCCCTCTCAACCATCACTGCCTCCGGTTGCCCACAGAAAAACCTCCTGAAAATTCAGATCCTAAAAGCAACTAAATGGAAATCAAAAGCAGAAATTAAGAAGGAAGGAAATGTGTTAACCAGTTAATTAACTGATTGATATTACTTCGTTGGTTCTCACCCCGCAGTCAGCATCAGTTCAGCAAAATGTGCTTTCAAGAGAAATGATGCTAATTAAATGCATGGCAGAGCAGCCCAGGTAATAAATAATTAGTAAGGGATGAAGTGACCATTCACTGGGAATTTTTTGTCAGGCCTTCAGGTGATTTGTATTTTTTTGTCTGCCCAAAGCTTGGGTACCTGAAAAGATCTTCACTAAATGTAGAGTCCAGATCCCCCGGGTTTAAAAAGCAGCAGAAACCCTAGATACAAGCAGCATTCATTTTCTATTATGCAAATATAACTTCACAGTATGACACATCTGTAAAGCTTCATTTGGCTCCCCCCTGGCACAGTAAGCATCTGCAGC
>JASSUY010020347.1:0-26944 GCA_032466535.1 Forpus xanthops
GCCTCCTCTGGACTTGTTCCAACAGTTCCATGTCCTTTTGATGTTGAGGACACCAGAACTGCACACAGTACTCCAAGCAAGGTCTTGAGATCAGAGTAGAGGGGCAGGATCACCTCTCTCATTCTGCTGGTCACGCTCCTTTCGATGCAGCCCAGGATACAGTCGGCTTTCTGGGCTGTAAGAGAACACTGCTGGCTCATGTTCATTTTCTTATCGACCAACGCTCCCAAGTCCTCCTCCTCAGGGTTGCTCTGAATCTCATCTCTGCCCAACCTGTAGCTGTGCCTGGGATTGCTCTGACCCAGGTGTAGTAGGACCTTGCACTTGGCACGGTTAAACTTCATCGGGTCGGCATCAGCCCACCTCACAAGCGTGTCAAGGTCCCTCTGGATGTTTCAATGTAGATCAGAACTTAGTTTCCTAGGTCACCTTAAAGATAAAATCCAAGCTGGTAGATTTTCAAGCCGTATTTGTGTCTTAACAATGCCTTTCTGCACACCCATTTTAATCTGAAGGAATATTTCCATTTTACAGAAGAGTGGCATGTTTTATTCCTGGGCACATCTGTTTCGTACTCTTAAAGAACACACTTCATCTGCACTAAAAGTGTTATCAACTGAATTTATGGAACACTTAGGCCTACAAAGTATCTCTGTAACTATCTACTCAGCCTTTTAGCAGAAAAGGGTAGGGAAAGAATACATCATGAAAACCAGTGAAGGATCTGAGTGGCAAAGTAACATAGATAATCCCCAATGTCACAGCCTTATGTAAAATAAGAGCTTACATGTTCTCATTTGTGAGAGACATTAAAAGAAGGCAAGATGAATTTTAAGAAAAGTTTTATTATACAAAATATGATTCAAACCTGGGAGAGCTCTCCTCCAGTTGTAAGAGTCTTGTCCAATGACTTGTACTTTCATACATTTTCCCAAATGCCAGGATAATAAGGCTCATTAGTCCCAATGCCTTCTTACCCAGAGTGTTGGAAAAAAACCCCCAATGTAGCAGCATCAAGATCTTATTTATTCTTTGTATTCCAAGAATTGTTGAAGCCTTTTCTTATGTTCTGTAGACACCTGCACTGCACTAAAACAAACAAATGCAGCATATAAGATTTTACATTCAGTGCAATACACCACAAAAATAAAGCCTCATGCCAAAATTGAGTATACAGTGAAATCAACAGTTACACTGAAGCTACATTCTAGAAAACCCAGCTGTATGAGAAGCCTACATTCCAAGACAGAAAGAGTACATTAACCCTGAAAACTGTCAGTTCTCAGCAGCTTCCACTACTCCTACTATTCTTTAGTCCCAAGAAACCTAGCCTATTTCCTTACCTTTAAACACATAAGCAACTGTTCAATTTGCACAAATGATTTAGGTAAGAGTCTCTTCAAATGTTCTCCCTGTATATCAGCACTTGCAAACTGAGTGACATTTCATAGCTACAGGGACGGAGGGATTTTTGTCCCACATATTCAGAGGCCAAATATGAAAGTCTGCCTGCTGCAACAGCAGCTGAGCAAGAGGCATCAGATCAGACAACGAGGCAGCAAAAGAATTCGATTTGGACTCTTCACAGGATTCTCTCCCTACAGAATAGACAATTGTCACAAGTAGCTTTGCTTTCCTTTCAACAGCTAAGATTTAGTAAATAAGTGGTATTTGTGGACTGCTTCTGAAGAGTCCATGAAAAGTCACTAACAATAATTGTCCAGTAATCCATGGACAATAAGTTTCTAAAGGGGACCTAATACCTACAGAAGAATGTAAGGTTCCACAAATAAGAAAACCAAAACATAAAATACCATGTTAGAATACTGAGCAGAGGGGATTTTTGTTCAAACTTCCCTTTTCACAGGTCACATTAATTAAAACTAAATTTAGTAAGTAAGCAACCATGAAAGAGTTCTTACTTCAAGTGCTCTCCAAAGACAGTAGTTATCCGGTACAGGGCTGTTTTCAGGGATGCTCTAAGTGCAAACCGTAGAGTTTTATAGGAGGTATCCACCAGACTTCCTGACACCCTGGGAGGCTTGCTAGAAACATGAGGCAGTTTGAAGTGTCTGTCTACAACCTGATTGAGAGACACACAGATGAACTTGTTTCATCTGTTCAACTATTTCATAATGTAAATAGCAACATGGTTATGTGAAGCAAAGCAAAAAGAAAATGCAAGTTCAGAAATTCCACCAAGGCACACAGAAATAGAGACTGAGCTCGACCTTGCATTTCCTGGCCATCAACATGAACATTGAACCAAGCTCTGTGAAATAAGATTCTCTGCAGCACAAATACAATTCTGTCCCGTATTATTACTTGCTTCTTTCACAAACAAGGTTACCGGCTTTTTCTTCTCCCCCCCTGGTTCTTGGAATAGATGACTTACATTGAAGAACATTAATAACCTCTAAATTCTTTCCAAGAATCTTGATTAAGGCAGTATAAAATGATTATGTCAATAGGAAACACATAGCCTTGGAAACAAATTTGGATTTCTTTTTTTAAATACACTTTACACACACATCAGAAATTTGAGAGTAATGTCCTAGTATTAGTAGAGACACACCACACAGATCTTATCTCCTGTGATTTGCAATGTCTCCAGGCTTCACCAGGAATTGTGTACAGCAAACTGAAGATTAAATGCTAACTCTACATTGAATATAGTATCGTAATTGCTGCACCCATAAAATAAAGTCTAACTGAGCACACAGCTCAGTTAAATGTAAGAAATTAAACATTCCATTAAAAACATGCTTTCTTGTTCTGCATTTTTAAAAACTTCCAAGGTTTTTATTCAGCTGATTCACAATGCACAGAATGGCAACCAGCTGTTTGGTTTAAATTAACAGCAGAAGTTAGAGTGGTAACAACTTGAATGTTACAACTGGTCAGCAAGGTAAAAATACAAAAGGAACTCCTTTTCTCCTAAACTCATTCTGCAGTAAGGAAAAGGTAACGGGTTTACCTCCTGAAGAGTAAGTAAGGTATTCAGGATAGCTGGCAGTGTAGTTTGAACAACTCCAAATTGGTCCTCAGTAAAGGAAGCTGCTATCAAATGAGACAGACCTTTGAAAAAAGAAGTTTGGTATCATTACTGAATCTTCAACTTCTGAAGCACTGACAAAGCTCACAGGTTTGCCTGAAGACTCCACCAGTGTGGTGGAATTCTTCAGGACTGGCTGCAGTCAGACAGCAGTTGCCTCAGCTTTGGCTTGCTTCAGGAGTAAACCAGTTACTGGTTTAAGAGGTTAATAAGGCAAGAGGGATTATATATGCAATACATTTTAAAAAGCATTGGCTCCCTCTTTCCACTGCTCTGATCAGAGCTATATGTGACATCAACTAAGAGACAGGACCTATTTCACAATTCTTCTAGCCACAAACATTTCCAGATCACTTCACTTTGTTCAGCTTGTAGGAGGAGAAGTCTGTGCTACCTTGAGGGAACCCTTGATTTCGCTTTAAATTCCTTCTCATATTAAAAAAATGCCCTTAGACAGAACACCAATGCTATCTTCTGCTTTTTCTCCCAACTTGTATGTGTGATCCCCATCTCCTGACTCTCTATGTCCTAACTCATCACCTACAGTCTGACACAGCATAGCGTATCTGCCCATAAAACATGTAACATAGGAAAAAGATCAAGTTCTGCACAGTCAAATGTAACAAGAGAGTCTATCAATACCAGCATTTGCTCTGGACTTGGAAACAAACAAGAAAATCCTATAGTGCAACCACATACTGCCACTGTTCTTTTAATCCTCTGCAGACCATCTTTTCCATTTAAGTTACTGCTGCCCAAGTGCTTCCCTCCCTCAGCTCTCCATGACTGACAGAGAAGAGCTCAGAGCCTTTAGTCAGAAAAGCTGTTGTAAAAGACATCATAAAGCTGTTGCTATAAAAAATATGTAAAAGTGATGCATGGGTTCATGTGGGAGAGAAGTAACAAGTTTAGGAATCTCTATCAAACCTCTATGGAATATAAGATCTCACATGGGATCTCAAAACTAACAAGTGAATTAAACCTTTATTCCTGTCAGTACCTGAACTGCAGCTGGTTTTTGTCAAGTAAGTTCAAACATTTTTCTTCCATTTCATTTTAAAGCACAGAGACCCCAAAACCTGGAATCAGATCCCTTTAGTTTTCGTAGTTCCATGAGCCAACAGAGTGGATCCCCTGGGAATGAGAACAGCTTACCTTCCAAAGCCCAGATGTGCATTTGGGCGTCAGAGAAGACAGCTTGGATGGAGGCTTCCGGGTGCTGAGAGGAAATCAAAGCATTCTGAATGCACTTGAAAAACAGTATCACCAAATTGCAGGTTTCAATTAAGGTATTACACATTTGATAGGGTCACCTCCCTCCCCTCCTGCAAAGATGACACTTTTCAGGGAATTCCCAAAGAAATCTGATCTTTTGAGAAACTATTTTTGGACAGGACTTGCCACAACAGAAAACCAGAAAGAGTTTATTTGGTACACTGACCTAACAAAAAACAGCTGAATTTCAAAGTTAACCAGAAACCGTGCCACTTTACAATTAGTTGTGTTTTAGTATTACATGATGGTGTAAGTAAAAAAGCAGTTTGAGTTTAAATGAGTATTATTCTTCTCTTTTATGCAGATAAAAGAAAATCCTGCTACAAAACTCATACAAAGCAGAAAACCTTAGATTCAAAGGTTTTAGAACTGTTACTGTGCACAAAAGGTATGTAGTGCCACAGCAGAACCCATATGCTCATGCATTTCTAGTCCATGCCGCAGTCACAAACTTTAAGATCATGATTGGGGCTGGTCAGGCTGGAGAAAAGAAGGCTGCGTGGAGACCTCATAGCAGCCTTCCAGTATCTGATGGGGGGTTATAAGGATGCTGGGGAGGGACTTCTCATTGGGGACTGTAGTGACAGGACAAGGGGTAATGGGTTCAAACTTAAATAGGGGAAGTTGAGACTGGATCTGAGGAGGAAGTTCTTTACTGTGAGGGTGGTGAGGCACTGGAATGGGCTGCCCAGGAAAGTTGTGAATGCTCCATTGCTGGCAGGGTTCAAGGCCAGGCTGGACAGAGCCTTGGGTGACATGGTGTCCCTGCACATGGCAGGGGGTTGGAACTGGATGATCTTAAGGTCTTTTCCAACCCTAACTATTCTATGATTCTATAATTACCTTGCTGAAGAAATACATTATCAGCACTCGTTTTGACAAGAAGGTTTTTATCTGAAAAGAAACAAAAGATTAAAAACATTCTCTGTATTTATCTAAGGTAGGTACAATCAGCCCTACCTTCTTCTCACAGTGTAAAGGGACTGGGGAGTCAGGGGAAGCAACTGGAGAAGGAAGAGAACTCCTAAGCTGCACTGGCTATAACCTATCTGTACAGCAATTTTACTTTACCTGCTCTTGCTTGTTCTGAAGCCATGTGTAAACAAATCTTGGCTGTACTGCCTCATGGCCAGCTTTTGCAGCAGAGAGCTCTGGGAAGGATGCATGGTGGGAACCATTCATGTGCAGATCTACAGAGGAAATACAATATCTTCAGAAAAACTGGCTGCTGTCACTTTAATCCTCAAGATACAGATCTCTATTGACATAGCTACTATACTCCTGACTACAAGGATAAAAATAGCACTGTGAAAAAGCATCTACCTGTAACCGACGTCCACAGCTTTGGGCCCCTCCTCATCACATGAGGACTTTGGGCTGATCCATGCCAAGGAGACTTTACATCCAGAATTCCCATCTTGCCATTTAAAATGGGTGAGCTGAAAGGTGAACCAACATCAGATCCCGGCGATGCCTTTAAAGATATCAGGGATGATTTAACCATTGAAGACATGGAAGTTCTGGGAATGATATTTGATCTCTGTGACTGGAAAGACAAGCCTTCTGTCGCAACAGCTCCTGACAACAAAGAACACACTGCATGAAGACAAACAGGCTGGTGCAGATGAAATAAGAGATGGGTTTGCTATTGATTACTATTTCAACAACTCCTCTAACATCAGAGCCTTTAGTAAAGAACACTGTTACTACTGTGATCTTGCAAATAAGTACATATCAACATGAACTTTTAAAACACTTCATAATCATCAGTTTAAGAACAGCAGATGATGAAAAGGATTCTGATGGATCGATTTATTTTTCTACTTTTGCTAGCCATCATTACTACACCCTGATAAATATCTATATCCCAACTAAAAGCATACTGTATTTATAAAGTGTGCCTTTAGGATTAAGAACGGCAATCTTTTCTTATTCTGCTCAGTTTGTAAGAAAAGTCAGATCATCTCAAAATCCAAGGAACAGCAGCAGTAGGAGAAATTCACCTCTGACATACCAACAGTCCCCTGCTGTTCCCAGGGCACCAGTATCCTAGGCACTAACTGCTAAGAGATTCAATTAGTGGCACCCCACGTGCCAACACTGCTCTGCTGCCGGGAAAGATGCCCAAGTCTGGCATGTAAAGCACCTGGAATGCTTGCAGGCTCCAAGAATTGGGCTGGTTTTTCTTATACTACAGTGATATTAGTGAGTCACACAAACATATGCTTGTCTGTGGGAGTGCTGATCTGCTGGAGGGTAGTAAGGCTCCACAGAGGGATCTGGACAGGATGGATTCATGGGCAAAGGCCAACTACATGAGACTTAACAAGGCTCAGTGCTAGGTCCTGCACTTGGGCCACAATCACACCATGCAAGGCTACAAGCTGGGGAAAGAGTGGCAAGCTTTGGCTACTTGGCAGAAAAGTGAGCCCATGTGGCCAAGAAGGCCAGTGGCATCAGAAACAGTGTGGCCAGGAGGGCCAGAGCAGTGATTATGCCCCTGTACTCAGCACTGGCGAGGCTGCACTTCAAACCCCATGTTCATTTCTGGGCCTCTCACTACAAGAGACATTGAGGTGCTGGAGCGGGACCAGAGAAGGGCAATGGAGCTGGTGCAGGGCCTTGAGCACAGTGAGATGGGAACTGCTGAGGGACCTGAGGCTGTTTAACCTAGAGATAAGGATGCTCAGGGGAGTCCTTATTGCTGTCTACAACTACCTGAAAGGAAGATGGAGCAATGGAGAGACCATCTCTTCTCCCAATTGAGAAGTGATAGGACAAGGAATAGCCTCAAGCTGTGCCAGGGGAGGTTTAGACTGGAGATTAGGAACAATTTCTTCCCTGGAAGGGTTGTCAAGCATTGAACAGGCTGCTCAGAGAAGCAGAGTCAACCTCCCTGGAGGTATTTAAAAGACATGTAGATATGGCACTTTATGGCATGGTTTAGTGGTGGACTTGGCAGCGCTGGATTAGCAGTTGGACTCGATTATCTTAAAGTCTGGGTTTTTTTTTACCTAATAAATTCTATGATTTGATATTCAAAGTCCCTACAACAAAACAAAGACTAATGTTACCATCTTAAACTAATCATAAGAGCAGCTATGCAAATTACAGAGCATCTCTTGGCAAGACTTCTCCCTGTACTAGGTTACCAAACCAGGAAGAATTAAGACTTTCTTAATTCATACACGTGTGGAAAAAACACTGTACTGAACATAACACCACACAAAGTAAGCAGAGTAAAGATGATCTTTCCAAGTTTTCCAGTTATTTTAGATTATTTCAACAAGAGTACCTTAAATTCAATTAAGGGAAGACACTCTTTGCATTTATGTGCAGAAACCCCATGCCTTATTTTCCCCATACAACTTAATTGAGACTCATGTGCCTATGTAATCCATTGATACTTTCCTGCTTTATGAACTGTTATGTGTTTCCTCACATACCTGGAGTCTGCAGAGGTATTTTCAGCTCTCCTGCTGGCTGCTTTGCTCTCCCATTTGCTGCCGCAGCTTCCTGCTGTGTGATCAGCCTCTGGGTCAGATCACTCAAAAGATTCAAACACTCTCTTGATATCGCAGCCCAGTTGTGCGGGTGCCCACCTAGCAGCATGCACACAAAAAGGAAACGCAGCAGGAGTGTTTAACCCACACACTCATCCTTGTAACTGTTCTGACAGTGCCTGTGTGCTCTCAGCATAAGCTTCAAAGTTATAGTACCAGTCCATTTCTAAGAACACACAAGGCAGTGATAGTTTATTTATACTGAGGGGAAGATGAAAACGTGGAAAGATTCTATCCTTCTGCCAATGGACAAGTCCAAAAAGACTTCCGTGCAAGCAGGAAACAGGCAGTTCTGCCCATCAGATTTAAAATCACCAAACAACTAAAATGAACCAAGTAGTATCAATGGTGATGGTAAACAGTTCTGAAGTAGTACAAACACTAGAATTCCTGATAAAGTGTAACAAAAAGTTCCTGAAGGCTTCCAAGCAGTTTTCATTGACTTTCTCTTTGTATATCTTTGTACACAGCAAGAGGCTGACGTACTAACTGAAATTACAGCCATTGTTTGCTTTCACAGCTCTAGTGGTGACTCACTATTTGTGCTTGATTTTACCTCTTATCTCAGTGTTACACTTCCATATGCATCTGTTAGACTATTCAGTTTGGACTATGTGACTGGTGGTGTCAATATCCTAAGACCCCTGTCTCCTCATGGCTGTCATTTAGACTGAACAACAAGCAGCAGAGTTGGTCAAGTTTTGGAGATGAAAAATATGAATTTAGGTTATTAAGCATCTTTTTGGAAAAGGCACCATAGGGATGAGGCCTCCTGACTTACGTGGCATGCCTCACAGTGTTAATAACTCGTAAAAGCATTTGACTAACACCTTCACAAAAAAGAATCATCAAGAAATAGTTTTGCAATTACCTGGCTGACTAAGGCTAAAGACTTCTTGTCGTCGAACAGGGGAATACTGGGAAAGTAACATCAAGTCTTGTAAGGCTAAAAACTACAAAGAAAGGAAAATGTTTGAGTGCATGTAAAGCCCAATGCATTTCCTTCAAAAAAAACAGAAGGCAGTTATCCATACAATAGCAATCCCTAACAAAGAGTGAGCTCACACAGGCTAAAATCAGGCATGTAACAGAAAAAGGAGGTAAATGACTGCACACATCCCTCCAGAACCACTCTGGATGAAGCCGCTGAATTAGTCAGCGCTTCAGATAACTTCACTGATAGGTTGTTTCTTTGGAGTTAAGATCTAACACTGCTTTATAACAGCTAGCAACTCAGGCAGGAAGAACCCAAGACCCAAAAAGATCTAAGGAAAGAATTGATCTTGCTAGCTAGAGCCCACTACGCAGCGTGCTATATGTACCAGACCTAACACTGCTTTTTTATGTGATGAAGTAATTAATGTGGCAAACCAAAAATAATCAGATAACTCACACTACGTAAAACCCAATTATAAACTAGACACTTTAGTAACTGCTGAGCTTATAAATGAGACTTCCTCCCTCTTTAACGGTGCTATGCTTGACTCTTCCCCACCCATCCTTTATAATGCAGCAAAGCTTAAAAAAGGATTCAAATGGATTGCAGCCTCATGTATCTCCAGTCCTAGAGATCTGTAAAATCAGTAAATGTGGATTTTGCATGTGCAGAAAAATATTCTCATCTTTATTTACATTATAGTTCTGTAATACTTAGAAGTTGGAGACCTCCAATCTGTAAATCCCATCAATGATTACCACAGTCAGACAAAAATTACTCTTCCTTACTTACAGGTTTTAAGTAGCTTTTCAGTATTTTCTTTTTAAAGAAACCCAAATTCCAGCATAAATATAGAAAAAACTTTCCAACGTCATAGAGAACACTCACATAAGAATGCAAATGCAAGTCACAGGGGCAAAGTGTTAAGAGCCTACAAAAGTTTGAAAGAACACCTGCTTATTTGACAAGCTGAAAGAGTCTGAAAAAGCCTGAATGTCACTAACCTGTTTGTTTTACATCAGTACACACTAACACAGCTCTTATGCAGACAGATCTTGCCTGTAACTACATTAGTCTGTCCTTAGTTTATAGCAACAGTGTAGTGAACACCAGCAGATGTCACTACTAAACCGACTTTCACCATTAAGCATCCCTTCCTTCAGTTCTGAGGCAGCTTTTTAAAGAACCAGCTCCTCAGTTAAAGTAAGGGGTACCTGGAAGATCTGACTGACACTTCGAGAAACAACCTCTCAGCACACACCTCGCTGAGAAGATGCTGGGAATTCAGTTACCTTTATAATGAGGGGAGGGTTGCTGTTTAAGATTTTAGGCAGGCACTGGTCCGTCTCCTCAGCAAAAGTTGGCTGGACAGGAAAATGATGTGTCTAAAGAGAAACAGAAGTTGTAAGTAAGCAGAACTTTTATTATACAGAGCAAAACAGAAGAAAGCCTTATGAAGACCATATCCAAGCTGTTACTTGTCAGATGATGAACTACAAAAGCACATAAAAGCTTCAACTAACTATAAACCAGCCTGAAATTTCTAAGATAAAAAACAAACGGACTTTACTCCCTATGCTTAAAATCAAGAAATTTTAGGAAAAAACAAAACAAAACAAAACACAGGTATCTTCAAATTCCTTCCATGTACACAAATAATTTAGACTTTGAGCATCATCAATATGAAAAGAAATCCTTCTGACTCGGTTAGAGCTTGACAGAGCAGGGGTTATTGAGCCTGGAGAAGAGAAGGCCCCGGGAAGGCCTTTGAGCAGCTTCCAGTGCCTAAAGGGGCCTACAGAAAGCTGGAGAGGGACTTTTTACAAGGGCCAGTAGCGACAGCACAAAGAGAATGGCTTCAACCTGCCAGGAGGGAGATTGAAATGAGCTCTTAAGCACAAGTTCTTCCCTGTGAGGGCGCTGAGGCACTGGCACAGGGTGCCCAGAGAAGCTGTGGCTGCCCCATCCCTGGCAGTGTTCAAGGCCAGGTTGGAGACAGGGGCTTGGAGCAACCTGCTCTAGTGGAAGGTATCGTTGCCCGTGGCAGGGGTTGGAACTGGATGAGCTTTAAGGTCCCTTCCAACCCAAACCATTCTAAGGTTTCCCAGGAAAAAACAGTGACACTGTATTCTGGAACAAGACTGAAATAAAGCAGCATTGTTAAACAGTGTAACCACTCTGGTGAAGTATTAAAGGTTCTTTCACCAAATAATAGAAGAAATTCAATTTTCTGCACTTTTTCACTGATAAACTAAGGAATGATTTTTTAAAATTTTTTATTCTAAATTTTAATGGAATTTCTGTTCCTGCAGCCACAACATTTACAATGTAAATAGCAGTGCTTACATTGTATCAAACATTACACCTACTTAATACTTTTTAACATGGATCAATTTGGGCACAGACTAGGGGTCAGTTTTGTTTCACTGCACCCACTGCACACAGCCCAGCTTTATTCTCCTCTGTTTCCAACCTGTGAAATTGAAATTTAAGGTAGCAATTACTTTCAAAGTGTTACTAAAGTGATTTCATGGGGACTAAGCTTGCACGTATTTACAAACAGCTTAGGAGGTTTTCTAGCTCATCAAAGAAATCATCATGTAGAGAGAGCAATCTTTTGTACAATAGTCCAAAGGGCCAGACCTATTTTATACCTTCACAGCTGGATGTTTCTGTTGTCTTTCACAGTTTTATAAGCAATACAATAATTACCAGACACTGACACACAGTGTTCACTGGTGCTTCAGCTACTGCCCTTTGAAACAGGACATTCACGCCTCAGAGCTGGTTTTAGAGCCATCTACTGATTCTGATGGATCATTACACCAGATATGTTTGACCCCTTGTTAATCTTTGCTCCACGCAGTCACAGCAACGAGGACTTTTTAATTAAAGCTAGCATTCCAACAAGCACTGTGTGCCATTTCATCCCATAAGAGTGCTTTGCACTGATATACATTGACCTTGGATTTCCATTTCACTTCATTTTCCTACTAATCTGTAGCCTAGGAATGTTTAAAAATGAAAATCAAGTCAGGTGAACTTTTTTTCCCCCCTCTGTATTCTTATAAAGAAATATCTGGATTTGTCAGAAAAGATCAAATCTTCTCCAACTCTTTGTTGGCAAGATTTATTTCCCAGCCCCCTCTTCATTCACAGTCACACATTTATTCCAATACGATTCATTATATATTTAAATGGTCTTTTTTAGCCATATTAATTTGTAACTTTATGACCGAATGAAAAAGCACAAGTGTCTTAATTCCCGGGATTGCTTGAAGACTATTTCAATACCACAGCCTGAATTAGATCACACATCTCTGCTTTGGAGAACTGTGTGCTTTGATAGTTTGCTTAAATCTGACATTTCCAGAGCTTAGCTCCTGGAAAACAGATATAAATTTGTTCTCTTTCCTATTGTAAAATTGGATTCAGAGCTATGCAGTTTCTGGATATTATCTTCCCATGTAACCTGCAGCTGTGTCACACTCAAATAAAACATCACTGCACGGATACACATGCAGAGACCAAGCTAGTGAGCTCTGCCCGACACATATGGGCCTGGCACTGGCTCATTTGTCTCGATACCAAAAGAGGACAGAGAATATTGTGCAGACTCCATGAACCACAAACTGGTTCTTTGCTTGGGTGTCCCCAACAGCATCTGCACTGATTTAGCAGCAAACACAAATAGGAGAAGGGGAACATGGGAACAGAAGTAGAGGAGTAAGAAGAGAAGGTGGCAATAACAAAGCATTAATTTTGTAAGCAGCACAGACTTGTCTTGCTATAAGGAGAGAAAGGGAAAGCCAATACCCATATCTCTCAACCATTCAGTTATCGGCTATTATATGTACTGCATGCTTTGAAAACTCAAGAATTCATAATAATAATTATAGCAAAACTCCTTCTGAAAAGAAAGCATTATCTGAGAAATGCTGATGTTACACCTTTAGCACAGTCACCAAGTACTAACCTCCGTAGCATAGATTTTGAAGAGTAACCATGCAATGTACCAGGTAATCAGAAGAAACACACCACATAACCAGGCATGGTAAAACAAGGAGATATCCAGTAAGCCAGTCAGAGTGTCAAGAGGTTGTAATTTACTGCAGATAAAACAAGCAAGGAGTAAGTTATTTCTATTATGGAAAATGTCTACATTAAGCTGTTACAACAGCAACAATTGAAATAATAGAACTGCATTACTTTTTTGGCAACAAGAGTTTCTTAAAGATGTTTGAGATACTGAAAAAGAACAGGTAACGGTGATGACATGCAGTTAAGAAAATATTATGAAATTAAGGAAAAATATTAAATAACAATTACGGTTTTAGTCAACTCAGGTACTAAGACTCTAGCTTCCCTATTTTAAAACTACATACATATACACAATTTGGACAAAAAAGCCTTTCTAATACTTTAGAGATTTAGACATGCAGGAGGGACGATTCCTTAATGCCAGGCTGGACAGGGCTTGGGGACCATGGTCTAGGGTGAGGTGTTCACTGGCCATGGGAGGGGGGTGGAACTGGATGATCTTAAGGTCCTTTCCAATCCAAACCATTCCATGACTCCATGATGATTCTATGGTTCCTACAAGTGGCTGCTGGTTCCTTTTGGATTAATTTCAGAAGTACCTAATGCTCCTGACATTCTCCGGGAGGAGGAAAGGAACTGAGTTCTGCTACATACAGAACCAGCTGCTGAGCTGGGCTTCTTCAAAGGGAGCCACAAGCAATATTGTCCCCCTGGTTTTCAGCACCATGTACTACTTACCTGTCTATATGAAGATCCATTGTGGTACTTATCCATGCCTTTGGGATGTAACCTAGGGGATCAAAGAGAAGCACTGAAACAAATACGACACTGCAAAACATACACAAAAGGCCACAAAGACAAAAGCATGCACGGATACAGACAAGAAACTGGTCTTGTAACACTTGTGTACCAGGAAACAATTTGCCTTTGGGAATTTTTTGGTTCGGGTGTTTCCTAAGAAACAGAAATAAGACAATGAAAAAAGAGCCTTAGGCCAGCAACTACACAGTGACAGATGCAGACCTTATCTTTTATTGCTGGCTTCTCAGCACTGAATTACTTGTGTTTCCTCACCAACAAAAGAAGGTTAATAGCAATTTAATATTAACTCTCACTACAACTCAGGCAGCAGCGAAGTGCTTTTAAAGACTTAATGGAAACTGATACACGATCGCCATACTCCTGATTTATCCCCTAACATAAATAAAGGGGAAATAATTCTAGCATATTTTGACATCATTTAGGAGGATAATTACAGCCATTGAAAAGTCCTGATTTTTAGGAAGTCCTGGGCAATGCTCTTCATGAGCACAGATTGTTTCTTACTGTAGTTTTAAAGACCAAACTTCATTGTCATATGGGAGGCAGCCTTCGTCTCCCAACTTCCTCCAAATACAACAATGGCTCTTAACAATAAAGCCAAACTGCTAATTTTTACTTTTAAAATAGTGACATAAAGTAACATTACAAATAGTGAAGTTATGCCTACTGCTTGTACATCAAGTACAGTGCTGTGACGCTACATTTCCAATCCCAGGCCATGAAAAGAACAGTCCAAAGCATGGAGATATCTATTCATGTTAAAAAATTACCTGGGAATACTTATAGCAAAACCAGAATATAAATTACAGGCCACAACTTGGGGGTTTTGAATTGCACTATGTTTTAAGAGCTATAATCTTGTTACGACACACCAGGACTGGTATGCAAACAGCAGCCCATGCATCACACTTTAAAACTCATGCTTGGCAACCACCAGCTGATCACTATTTGGTAGCTTCTCTTACAGGAAAGTTATTTCACAGCTGCCTGCAACAAGATTTCCTGCCCAGAAGAGATCACCAGAGACAGCAGTTTAGCTTTGGTATAGTGACAGACTTCACGTCATAAAACTACTGCTCTCCACTCTCTTTAGAGTAACACCATCTTATTATAATGTTAATCAGGTAGACAATAAATTCTTATAGACGGTGTTAATCTCTTGGAAGAAGAGACAATTTTCACATGCTGAACAAGCTTCAGTGAGGATGCAAGAATTGACATCATACAAACACTGCTGTACAAACCCCACTAATTTCCTACTCTTACAGAGGTGTGGGATCTCTGTTTTGGAAGGCTGAAACAATACCCTAACAGACATGATGGATTAAATATGAAAGCATGCAAAATAGATAAGAGAACTGCAGGAACACTTACCAAAAAAGTAATATGTGGCACAAAAGTTTCTAACAAAATATAGTGACTCCACACAACTGTGTTTAATGAGGAGGGGCAAAGATCTTCTGAAACGCAAGTACTTGTACTGCTAAAAAAACAAACACAAAATCATTTAGTATTTTGCATTCATGTCAAGTTGATGAAGTCAGTAAAAAAGAGCACAAGGTACTTGAAAACCTGCAGTCTAGATGAATTTAACAGATTAGTTTAACAGAATTCCAAGTGTTACACCTACTATTTCTTCTCCCAGTCTCTGCTATATTATCATTGCCACTGCTTCTCATCCCTTTTCCTACCTGTCGTAGTATGAAAATGAACGACAGGGTAAATTGACTCTTTACACAGGTGAACTACAAGGATGCTGTCTAACATAGATTAAATATGCCTTTTTATTGATTTTATTAGATTTCATTTTTACTAGATATGATCCATTAAAATATAGGGAAAATTCAGATACGGATGAGTTAGAAAGTCAGTAATCCTCCAGGCACAAAACCCACTGACCATACAAATTCTATGCCTTTCCAAATGACCAAAGCAACCCATCTGACACTATATGGAAATGATACCAAAGTGATTTAATTTTATTTTACTTGGTTAAGTTACATTAAAAAGAATGGACGACCTCAGCCAGCTTTTAGCATGCATCAGAGGTATGCACACTTTATGTGCTCAGCACTCCAGATTTCTGTGCTCATTTGAAAATAGCTGAGCAAAAAGGAGGAAGATTAACACTATCAGTGTTTAAAGCTGAGTGTATTCATCACTACCCATGAAAGCATGCCAGCAGACAGCTGCTACTGCCATACGCAGAACATAAACAATAGAGGCTTGTTTGATCAGTGTTTGACACAGACATCTTTCTGCAAAGGCACTTAAATATCTTACCTGTATGATTGGAAATGGCAAATAATTCATGTTGTTAATAAGATACAAAAGGCTGTAGCTGTATCCCATGAAAGCTCCAGAAAGCAAAAAAAAGAGGTGATACTCATTTAAGCACATCTGAGGAGCAGCATCATCTAGGCTAAAAGAGAAGACTTAGAATTAACTCCAAGGCTACAAAACAGAACAAACACACACGAGTCATTCCAGCCTTAGGAAATTCTAGTCAGAAATAATTGATTCTACTCTCCTGATCAGCACATAAGATGATATCTCAGTAAGGTCTCCCTAAACTAGGAATTTCACCACCTAATTTATGCATGCAGATACTTCAAATATTCATAAAGTCCAGAGGACCAAGTCTTAAGGTCAAGCAATTTGTCATCATTCAACTTTCCATTAAGAATCCTGGCAATTAAGATTTTCTAGCCCAGTTATTTCTCTGTGCATCGTAACATTTATATAGGAGGGTATTTTCTATCCTTTATATAAAGGATATCAAGACATAATTACTTATTTTTGATAGTACTCAGATTCCAGGGGTTTGTTTGGAAAAAGCCATCAAGTAAATACATAAAGAACTTCTGTTGTAAAATATCATTTTTTAAATACACACACACAAATAATTACCTTTCTGAAGGCGTGCAGGGCACAGCAAGAAACTGGAACTTCCCTTTTGTCATCACAGTAGCACACCAAGCAACCAACATTCCCATGACAGCATGAACAACAGAATGGATAACTTGCTGAGGGTGAATAATTTTTCCTATCAGTGCTATTCGAGAGCATGGTATTGATGGCACAACTGTGGAGAAAAGCCAAAAGTGAATTTTCAATTGTTACTAAGAATACCCTTCATTAAAAGCAAAGAAAAACACTCTTAACACCAAAGAACTTTCCACAGTTGGAATCAGCCTAAATGATAAAGAAATCGATGAAGCAGCTCAGCTAAAAGGGTCTCAGCCATAAGGTAAGCAGGAATCTGGGGTGATTTACTTTAAAATAAGCTTTGTATATTGTCTATATTAATTGAAAAGGAAATTTACCAACATTAAGTCTATCAAATCTAAATACAAATGTCTTTAAATGGTTATCCTATTTCATTGGGTATCCCAGACAGCACAGCAATTTACATAACCCACCTGCATAAAACTCAGCGTTGAAGATGCTTACTATGAGAATCACCACAGACATAAGGAGGAGACAAAAGATGATGTAGGAAGTATATAAATCATTGACAGAATCTAAAATACAAAAAGAGTCATTATTTTTTGTAAGATTGCAGTAACACAACCATGACACAACAACCAACAGGAAAGAACACTTAAGCAGTCAGCTATAGTCCAGTAAGAGCATAAAGGGGAGTAACATTTAATAGACTATGATTTCTCAACAGAACTGCCCAGCTGCAAAGCATTTCCACATAAAAGCATATTGAAATTACAAAGAAACTATTTTATATTCTCATAACTGGTTTTTCATAATGGAGCACTCCAAATTTTGATTAAAAAAGAAAATCTTTTAAAGTTACTTAAACTGCAGCCCAATTTAAACAGCCTGCCTTCACTTAATAAAACCTGCAACCATACAGTGACACTTGAAAGGTAAGAAGTCCCTTGCACAGTAAATACCTTCTAATTGTTTCTTTTGGGCTTTTGTTATTTTTAATGGAGAACAGAAATTAAGTCTCTCTGAGCAATTAAATGATCACAGGTACCAAGTTTCCATCTAAAGAAGCTGAGGGAGGGGATTCTCCCCCTCTGCTCTGCTCCCCAGAGACCCCCCACTGCAGTGCTGTGTCCAGCACTAGGGCAACACCACAAGAGGGATATGGGGCTGCTTGAGTGAGTGCAGAGGAAGACACAGAGATGCTGCGAGGGCTGGAGCAGCTCTGCTCTGGAGCCAGGCTGAGAGAGGTGGGCTGGATCAGCCTGGAGAAGAGAACGCTCCTTAAGGGGAGACCTTAGAGCAGCTCCCAGTGTTTAAAAAGGCCTACAGAAAGCTGGGGAAGGACTTGTTATAAGGGCATGTAGTGATAGGACAATGGGGAATAGCTTTAAACTGACTTGAGATTAGGGAGGGGAGACTGAGACTAGCTATTAATTTAGATATTAGGTATTAAGTAGATATTAGGTTTTACTAGTGAGAAGTTCTTCCCTGGGAGGGTGCTGAGGCGCTGGCACAGGGTGCCCAGAGAAGCTGTGTCTGCCCCATCCCTGGCAGTGTTCAAGGCCAGGTTGGACACAGGGGCTTGGAGCAACCTGCTGTAGTGGAAGGTGTCCCTGCCCGTGGCAGGGATTGGAACTGGGTGAGCTGTAAGGTCCCTTCCGACCCATTCTATGTCTCCAATATCTCCATTTCCCGCGTGCACACCCTCACCACACACAGCGGCTGTTTCAGGGATTCCACTTGTGATTTGGGAAGTCACATTTCAAACGCTAAAGACCAACCAGGAACTCACAAAGCGGGAACGTTACACACCCCACAGCCAGCTCCCTCTACGCGAGCCCGAGCCCAAAGCCACAGCCGGGGAAGACCCGCAAGCACAGCGGGGATCGGAGCACCTACTCGAGATCCAGCGCACCGGGTGAAAGGGATCGAGGCCGCTGAGCACGACGAAGGCCGCGGTGCAGACGGGCAGCAGCAGCACGGACCAGGCGACGGCAGCCGCCACCCTCCAGCCCAGCACCTGTGGGAAGGACAGCGTGAGGGGCCGCAGGGACCGGGGTCCGCAGCCGCAGGCCCGCACTCACCTGTCGGAGGAGCGCCCGCTGCCGGCCCGCTCCCGGCTCCATGGCCGCAGCCCATCCGCCCGCGCGGCCTCCGTTCAAAGCCTCCGCCGTTCAACGGCCACCCCCTCCGGGGCACGCCACTTCCACCGGGCGCCTGAGGACCGGCGGGGAGCAGCCAATGGGAGGCGAGCAGACCCGCTTTCCCCGCCCCCTGGGCGGAAGTGACAGTTCAGCTGGCCTATCAGAACACAGGTCCCGGCCGGTAGGGGCGGGGCCGCGGGCGCTCCCGGAGGCCTCGGTCGTAGCGGGGCACCGGCACGGCCGGGGGGGGGTACGGGGCCGTGCGCTGAGGTGGGGGAGAGAATGGGTCTGGACCCGGGAAAGCAGCAGGACACGGGGAGAACCGCTTTGTAAGCGCGAAAGAGCCTCGGTGGTGGCACTGGGGAGCCTCAAGGGACCTCCACACCTCCTTCCAAACCGCCCCCGGGAGAAGCACTGGGTATTTCTTACACAAAGTGAGCCTCAAATCACCTTCAGATGCTTTATTCAGAGGTGTCGGAGTGCAGACAGGATTTAAAGGACAAAGTAGTGTAAAGGATTAGCATCAACAGTTCACTCTTCATGGAAACAGTGTCCAGCACACATGGAGATGCCCTCCTCATATCCAGGGGACATCACTGTCCTCTTACACAAAAACATCCCTTCCTGCTGTGCTTCAAATGGGCTTCAGTGTAAAAATAAGCTAAAGTCGCTGTACAGATGAAGAAATGGGTGTTGTGACCTGGAAGAGACAAACAACTGCATGAATACAGCTCCCCCAGCACAGGAGGACACTAAGGCAGCAGCTTCTATCTACTGAAATTCAGTGAAACTTCAATAGGCACCTGGGATGAGAAACTGGTTTTGCAGGAGGGAAGCTGCAACTGATGTGCATGATTAGGTTGAGACACAGCTGGTTATTTTCTATGACCATTTTTGCTTGGCATAGTTGATGGGTTCTATTTTCTTTCACTATTTAATCCAATAGAGCTTCTAGTCAGTAAATACTCCTATTTCCACACACACAGGGCTGATGCACTTGCAGCAGCATGGCCTCTGCACGCATGTCTGTCAGCCTCTTCCTGTGCCTGTTCCACACCGCAGCTCTCCAACAGAATTCAAGAGTCATCTGTTGCTGGCAGCATTCCCAGCTACCAGGAAGCAAAACCTCAAAGCATCCCACATCAGGAATGCGATCCGCAGGGATGGCTCTGCTCAGAGATACACAGATCTCCCCAAACAGACCTGCTGCTCTGAGACACATCACAAACATGGGGGGGGGGGGGGGGACGGACACACAAAGATGCAATTTACTTTTAACATTAAAGGAAAATAGGAGTAGAACAGTTTATTGTTTCTGCAGTACAAACATTTTGGGGCTTTTATATGGAATTAAGGGGAAAAATAAACCCAAACATCTTTGAAAAGACCTATGGGACTGATTATTTAATGTGTGTTTCTTCACCAAGAGTAAACCTAAAAGGAAAGATAACATGTCTTTGTTCCTCGGTCTTTTACAGTTTTATGGCTAGACTTAAAACTTTTAACTGCAAAAAAGTCTATAAATGGTATCACTATACATTTATGGCAACATTGGGCTGTTAAACCCTTTTCCACTCAACCACAGTAATGGGGAGACATTTCAAGACAGCTGTGATGATTACAGAAGGGAGTTTAGGTTGGGTTCTTACCTTATTTACGGGCTCTTTGTTATTACTGTTGTCCCATTACGAGCAGGGATGATGGGTGCAGGAAAATCCAGTTCAGGGGCATCAAAAAAATATGCCTGTGTTATACAGAGGACAGAAAGACTGTTCAGGGGGAAGCCAACAGTTTTGCCTCATCCCAGCTCTTCCTTTCCATACTCATTTTCACAAGGTACAAAGCCAGCACTGCAATGGCAAGTTGGGATTTCTTCTGGTTTTAGCAGATTAGAAAGGGTCAATTAAAGTGGTGCTCTGAACAGTACTTTAGAATATAACAATTAGCAGCAAAGGCCCTTGAGAAAGACCTGTACTAGAAAGGACTCATTGTGAATATTTGACTGTTTGCTCTTTTAACCAATGAGGTTTCAGGCAGCCTCCTGCGACAGGAGCCCCACTGAATCCCAGACTGGTTTGGGTTGGAAGGGACCTCAAAGCTCATCCAGCTCCAACCCCTGCCATGGGTGAGGACACCTTCCACTAGAGCAGGTTGCTCCAAGCCCTGTCCAACCTGACTTTGAACACTGCCAGGGATGGGGCAGCCACAGCTTCTCTGGGCACCCTGTGCCAGCGCCTCAGCACCCTCAAGGGAAGAGCTTCTTATATCTGCTTTAAAAGCCATTCGCCCTTGTTCTCTCACTACCTGCCTTTGTAAAACGTCAGCTGCTACCTGCTAACACTACAGATGTGTTCTGCCTTTGCCTCCCTGCACATTGAGCTGCAGAGAACCAAATCTATCTACTCAGGAAGCTGGGGGGGGAACTGAACTGAATCCTGGATGATGCCATTCTACCTACTGCAATGAAGAAACAACAAATAATTCAAGTACTAATCATTATGTATTTCAATAGCATTAGGGTCTTCTGTTTTCATAATGCCGATACTTTACCAAGTTGTAGCAGGTTTATATTTTCATATAAAAAACTCTAAGCACACACTTTATACTGAGCATTTAATCATTTTGAAGGACTAAGCACAATATTCACTGGACTAAACTGCAACTGGATACTGTAAAGATGAATGCTTTGCTGATACTATGCCAAGTTCCATGTAAATTTAAGACTGTTCTACCAGTGGTTCTGTGGGAGTTGGACTCCATCCTTATCAGTCCCTTCCAATTCAATATATTCTATGATGCTAGAATTCATTATGGACTCTGTTACTGCCACTGTCAAAGTCAGAGTGGCATCAATTTTTCCTTATTTAAAATAAAGTTTTATTTCTTTCTTAAGACTTTCCAGCAAGCAGCCAACTCCTTCCCTGCAATGTAACATGTCAGCAGCCCCAGGAAATAGGAAATAGGAAAGGGAAGGCAGTGTCATACCAAACAGCCGACAGCCAGCAGGGCATGAAGCAGAACAACGGTCCCAATGGTAGCCAGCGCGATCCTGCGGTTGTCATCTCGGACAGCAGGCCAGAAGGTCATCACCAAAACAGAGCCAGAGAGGCACAGGGAGAATATCATCAGCACCCAGCGCACCACTTTTTCTGGAATGATCCATAAAATCTGTAAAAGGGAGGAAAATGGTTGTTAGGAAATGGGGATTCATATATTTGATGCATCATTCTGTGACATTTAAGCACTTCCAGCCCATTTGTGCACAAGTTAACTTGGGCCTTATCTGATTGTTACTCAGTGAAAACTGCATGGATGAGGTAGGTCCTGGACGTGACAGGAGCGTGTTGTTTGAGTTATGGCACTCTCTCCAGGACCTGCTCCTTGCCAGAGTAGTCCAGGATGGTTCCTGCCAGGGAAACTTGTCCTTGCAGTCATCAGCATTGCATTCCTGCACAGTGACTGCAACTGGGGACACAAACATCCCGATTCCTGAAGCTGGCTCAGGCTGCCCACCAGGCTCACCAACAGCACCCTAGCTTGGATGTGCTGCATGTAGGAAAATGACCTGTCCTGGGCTTTTCCAGGACCCCTAAGGCATCTTTACACTAGACAAGCTTCAATAAGGTTTATCATAGACAAACTAAAGGAGCAAATGATTTGCCCAGACCCCATGATTTTGATTGATATGAAAAATACTATAAGAAATAGCAAACATTCTAAACCAGGACCTCTTTGCAGGGCAGGTAACACAGGTGCACTCTTCAGACCATACATACCGCTGTGGGAATATAAACGAAGAGGGAGTAGCCGTACACACACACTATCTCCAGGAACGAGTAGGAGACAATGTTCATGACTTTACTGTTCCTCCACATCAGGAACCCCCAAAGAGCAAGGGGAACAAGCCAAGCATATGCATAAATGGCTGTTGCTGCTATGGACACTGGAAATACAACAACAAGTTTACTGTTTGACTTGGAATACCAGCCAGAATCAAAGCATTTAGCCTGAAACTAGAAAGCTACTTTTGAGGTTACTTTCAAATATATAGTTTGAATTATTAATAATCTGAGAGCTTTGTGTTTACATCCAGTTTACACCTACTACTTTGCCAGCTCTTCAAGTTAGTCTTGAACTAAAGGCTCAGAAAGTATTCACTTGACATTGTCAGGTTTTTCACTACACCCCATGTCCAAAATGGTATTGGGTTCAGTGTGAAAGGAAGAGCCACAGAGAACAGAAACTTAATTAGAAATAGGAATTCCAGTACTAATGGCTACTGAAGAATGAGACGAGAATGCAGGCATGCTGCAAACTTCAAGGAGAACAGAGACACGAGTGTTAAATCCGAACTGATTCAAGTGACCGGATTCCCAAGCTCTTCCAAGCATGCTGTGGATTTTGGAAACAACCAGAAGCTACGTGCTTCTGCAGGGACAGCAGCCTCCTTCACACTACGAAGACACTATAGACAACTGCCTCCTCCCTTTGAGCTCCCCAGGGCATGTATCAGTTGAGGAACTCCTGCTTATTTTTAGTGTGCCAGAAGGTGGTAACTTCCAGACCTTGGGAGGTGACATGGGTAGTGCTTAATTTAGTCATCTTCTGTCTGAGACCTGCAGGTTCCTCAGAGAAAGACACCTACAAAAGCACCACAGTGGGGACTGTTGGGCTTTCACTCTGTACAAGGGGGTATTCACTAAGGCTAGAAAAGTAACTGCCCAAATTACTCCTGCTTGCTCTACTAAAACCCTGCAACTACTTTATGCTCTGGAGGACTGGTGCTCTGCCAGTTACAGCCCACTGTAAGGGCTCATTACACATCTCTCAAGATTTACAAAGAGCAATCAAACACAAGACTGCTAAATCAAAGCTCTGACCCAGTTCTATATTACTTCATTAGTCCATTACAAAAACACCCACAACCAAACAATCAAACAAAACCCACACTAAAAAAATCAAACTCACCAACTCAGGACTGTATCAAGTACTTACAAACCTTTTCTGAACTGGGGCACGTAGTGGTACGTTGGCTTGCCCAGATGGATGAAGAAGTTTGAGAGATTGCCACTAACAGCAATGGTAAAGACTAGCGTGGCACATATCCAAAAGGGACCTTAAAAGGAAACCAACAAGTTGAATAACTCCTCTGCCCTCTCTCTTTTTAAGGTTAGCAAGTAAAACGAAAGAGAAACTTGCACCATTTATCACAAAAGATAAATTCTCACCCCTCATACCCACCATAAAGGTCAGGATTGCTGCGGATATATAGCCTTACAAAGTTCTTCCCTGGTACTGGGAAAACTGAACCCTTGATTCTGTCCAGGACCTGTGAAAACAGATTGGCCTGACTGAAAATGCAAACAGGAACAAAAACCTCAGTGTCCGGATAAAGCACAGTTCAGACAACAGCTCCCCTCTGGAGTGTATTCACCTGGTACGTGTCCACATCGAAGAACGTCTGGTAGTACTCAAATGTCCAGAAAGGGGCACTTTTCTTCTGTCCTGCAAGCAGCTGCATTGTGGGAAAGGCAACACAGAAAATGAGACAAGCATGCAATTTGTGTATTTATATATTGTTATATTTGTGATATACAAATATATAAATTATAAATATGTTCATTTAAACAATAGCAGCCTTCCAGTATCTGAAGGGGGGTTACAAGGATGCTGGGGAACGACTCTTCATGAGGGACTGTAGCGACAGGACAAGGGGTAATGGGTTCAAACTTAAATAGGGGCAGTTCAAGTTAGATATGAGGAAGGAATTCTTTAGTGTAAGGGTGGTGAGGCACTGGAATGGGTTGCCCAGGGAAGTTGTGAATGCTCCATCGCTGGCGGTGTTCAGGGCCGGGTTGGACAGAGCCTTGGGCTGCATGGTATAGTGGGAGGTGTTCCTGCTCATGGCAGGGGGTTGGAATTGGATGATCTTAAGGTCCTTTCCAACACTAACTATTCTATGATTCTACAATTTCTGCACTCAGATAAACACCAGACTTAACAGGGTGGCACTTACTATGAGTTACTTAACATTTTCCCTTTCCCACTCTACTGCCTGTTAGCAGCAGCTGGACTCACATCTCTCTGCAGGGACAGCAGCTTGGGGTTCCAAAAAGCAGCTTGATACCACCTTTTGCCACATCAGAACACACACCTTCATCAGCATCACAAATTGCCTCACTGTTGCCAATGGCTGCATCAGCTGAACCCTTCTAACAAGCCCTGGCTGTTTCAAAAAGTCTTCTGCTCTGCTGCCAGAGTCACCAAGCCCACAGCAAAACCAACAGGAGCAAGTGTACTGCTGGGCTTTCACAGATCACAGAATCCCAGACTGGTGTGGGTTGGAAGGGACCTTAAAGCTCACCCAGTTCCACCCCCTGCCACAGGCAGGGACATCTTCCACTAGAGCAGGTTGCTCCAATCCCATCCAACCTGGCCTTGAACACTGCCAGGGATGGGGCAGCCACAGCTTCTCTGGGCAACCCATCCCAGTATCTCACAGCAAAGAATTTCTTCCTTATATCTAACCTAAATGCACTCTCCTTCAGTTTAAAGCCATTCTGCCTTGTCCTATCACTTATTTTCAGCTGCTGCTGTGCTCATCTCCTGGCACATCAGCTCCACTTAAATCACCACCACTTGATTACTACTTCCTGGCCTACAAACAACATCACCTAAAGAGCCAACACACATTTGCTTCTGTCAATTCTACCGAGAAAGTAACCTGCAAGGGAGAAGCAGAAGAGTTTGAAGTCACCCAGCACAACACCCTGGTGCCCTCTAGAAACCTCTCAGTGCTGTCAGTACGATCAGCACGATCCAATGGAGGCACTGCAGGTGTAAGAGCATCACCTCTGTTTTATCGGAGTCATCAGTTCCCAGTAACTCATCATCCTCTTCTCTCCTGGGCTCCTGCAGGCGGCCGTGCTGATTCTTGGGGATTTCTGGCTCATCGATGCTTATTGTGGTGGCATCAGGATTTGCTGCAAGCAAATTAGCTGCATCGTCAAATTCTGCAAATAAGTATATTACGAGACAGGCAATGATCAAGTTACCAACACTTCCGCTCTCAAGGCTCAAGAAACTACATTAAGACCCCTATACGGCCCAAGAAGGGATCCATCAGTAGCTGGAGCTTGTCAAATATAATCTGTGTCTTAAAGCCCAGACTGACACGAAACAAGCTGAGCATGTATTCGGTGAATAGAGCATGAAGGAGTCCTTCCTGCTAATCTGCACCGTGATAAACCAAAGCCTCTCCTTCCTGAGGCCAGCCCCAATCCGAAGGCCTGCAGGTCTCTGCAATGGCAAAGGGAAGGCGCCTCTCTAAAGATACTACAGAAACGGTTCACTTTAATCTTCCCCAGAATTTACTTATTCCAGACCTACATTTAGTTACCAGAAAGGACACGGCTCAGGAACCACGGCCCGTTCCAAACCGCAGAGCACTCTGCCTGTTTTCAGCTTCCCGTCCCCACCACAACGGGCTCTGGTCAACCCCGGTCCCGGTTTCCAGCTCCCCACCGCACAGCCCCCTCCCATGAACCGGAGCTACTCCCGACACCCCTGCCAAACGCAGCCTTCAGCCGCAGAACGCTCAGAAACGCCTCCCCGCCTCTAAACGCCCATCAGCGGGGCCTCGAACCCGCGCTCGCACCTCTACCTTGGAACTTGAGATCATCCGCAGCCGCCATTCACCCGCCGGTTGGCGGAGCAGGTCCCCGCGGCCTCGACCCTCTGCAAAGACGGACAGAGGCAGCGCTAGTGCCGCTGGACACACGGACCCCAAACCGGCCCCGGGCCGTTAAGTGCCGCCGCGGTGCAGCTCCGGGGGACGGGCCGCAGCTCCGGCGGGGACGGGCCGCAGCTCCGGAGGGGGACGGGCCGCAGCCACTCCCGGATGGGTCCGCTCCGCTGTCTTAAAGGGGCAACGGGCGCTGCGCAGCGGCAGCCAATCAGCAGCCGCGCTGCTCCCCTCTTCCCCCCGCCCCTTCGGCTCCAAGGGAACACGCCGGCGGCGCTCGCTGCGCCGACCAATCAGAGGCCACGCAGCGTGACGTCTGCCCGACGTGCCCGCCCCCTTAAAGGGCCCGGCCGGGGATCCGGAGCGGGCGGCGGGTGCTGTAGTGTGTGCGCGTATAGACACAGAGCTTGTGTA